>JANITW010013607.1:0-10201 GCA_027564335.1 Erythroxylum williamsii | reverse complement strand
AATATATAATTCATAATAAACAATATATAATTAAATAATAGATTTATTAAAATTTAATTAATTAATTATTATTAACACGTAATTATTACTTATGTTATTAGTGGTGCGTTTGAATTATGTTCCCCTTTTCTAGTTACATATTCTTAAAATAACTTTAGTTAATTTAATTATAACTATTTAGTAAGTTAAAAAATAATTTCAAGCAATTAAAATATTATCTATTAGTTAAAATATAGTTAATTTATTTATTTAGGAAAATGTGATACTTGATTAATAATGGTAATTAGAATATAATAAATTAAATGATTTATTAAACTATACTTTATTTATAAATTAATTATTAATCAATAACTGTTAATCTAATTCACTTATAATTAATAATGATTAATATATTATTAACTAATTGACCTATGGATGTAGGTAAGTAGTCACGCTTGTGACTGTGACTTAATATTTACAGGCGTGACTGTCATGCATAGATGCGACGTGCACGTTCTTTGCTTTTTACAGGTAATTAACACCTATATAATTTCATAACCTTTTTAATAATTAATTAAGTTTTTATTTTCCAAAATATAATTAATATATTCATTTATTTATTAAATAGAATTAGTGCTTATATTTTTATTTTTATTAAATAATATATATATAACTAACTAACTAATTATAATATATTATTGATTAAGAACAAAATAATTAATTAATTGGTTATTTATAATAAAATGAAAAATTATAATCATAGGAGTCATGCCTGTGAAAAGATCTATTTTTTAATTCCTTAATTAAATAAAATTAATTAATATATTATTCATAATAACCAATATATAATTAAATAATAGATTTATTGAAATTTGATTAATTAATTAATTAATTAATTAATTAATTAATTATTAACACGTAATTATTGCTTATGTTATTATTGGGGTGTCTCAAATATTTTCCCCTTTTCTAGTTACATATTCTTAAAATAAATTTAATTAATTTAATTATATATATTTAGTAAATTAAAATATAATTTCATGTAATTAAAATATTATCAGTTAGTTAAAATACGATTAATTCATCGGTTCATGAAAATGTGATACTTGATTAATAATGGTAATTGGAATATAATAAATTAAATGATTTATCAAATTATACTTTATTTATAAATTAATTGTTAATCATTAACTGTTAATCTAATTCAGTTATAATCAATAATGATTAATATATTCTTAACCAATTGATGTATATATGTAGCTAAGTAGTCACGCCTATGACTTAATATTCACAGGCGTGACTTCCACACGCGGATGCGATGTGCATGTTCTTTTCTTTTTATGGGCAATTAACACCTATATAATTTTATAACTTTTTTTAATATTTAATTAAGTATTGATTTACAAAAATATAATTAATCTATTCATTAATTTATTAAATAGAATTAGTGCTTATCTTTTTTATTTTTATTAAATATAATATATATAATTAACTGACAAATTATAATATATTATTAATTGATAGAAAAATAAATAATTAATTAGTTATTAATAACTAAATGAAATGTTTTATTATAGAAGTCACAGGCGTGACTTTAGTGTCACGCCTGTGAAAAGATCTATTTTTAAGTTCCTAATTAAATAAATTTAATTAAAATTTAATTCATAATAATTAACATATAATTAAATAATTGATTTATTAAAATTTAATTAATTAATTAATTATTGATTATTAACACGTAATTATTTCTTATGTTATTATTAATGCATCTGAAATATTTTTTCCTTTTTTAATTACGCATTCTTAAAATATCTTTAATTAATTTAATTGTAAAGTAAATTAAAATATAATTTCATGTAACTAAAATATTATCAATTAGTTAAAAAAATTAATTTATTTGTTTATAAAAAAGTGATATTTGATTAATAATGGTAATTAGAATATAATAAATTAAATGATTTATTAAATTATACTTTACTTATAAATTAATTATTAATCATTAACTATTAATCTAATTCAGTTATAATTAATATTGATTAATATATTATTAACTAATTGATGTCTACATGTAGGTAAGTAGTCACGCCTGTGACTCAATATTTAGAGGCGAGAGTGCCATGCACGGTTACGACGTGCATGTTCTTTACTTTTTACGCGTAATTAATACTTATATAATTTTATAATCTTTTTTAGTAAATAAATAAATTAATATATTAAAAAAGAATTAGTGCTTATATTTTTCATTTTATTAATTATAACATATATAATTAATTGACTTATTATAATATATTATTTATTAATAACCAAATAATTAATTAATTACTTACATAAAATAAAATGAAATTTATTATCAAGCGTGTGAAAAGATCTATTTTAATTTGTTAATTAAATAAAATTAATTAAAAAATAATTGACAATAATCAACATGTAATTAAATAATTGATTTATTGAAATGTTATTAATTAATTAATTTATGATTATTAACACGTAATTATTACTTATGTTATTATTAATGCATCTGAATTATTTTTATTTTTTAATTACGTATTATTAAAATATCTTTAATTAATTTAATAACAAAGTAAATTAAAATAGAAATTCATGTAATTACAATATTATCAATTAGTTAAAAATAATTAAATTACATATTTATAGAAATGCGATACTTGATTAATAATGATAATTAGAATATAATAAATTAAATGATTTATTAAATTACACTTTATTTACAAATTAATTATTAATCATTAACTGTTAATCTAATTCAATTGTAATTAATATTGAATAATATATTATTAGTTAATTGATATATATATGTTGGTTAGTGGTCAAGTCTCTCACCCAATATTTAGAGGCGTGACTGCTATGCACAGCTGCGATGTACAAATTCTTTCCTTTTTACGGGTAATTGCTACCTATATAATTTTATAAACTTTTTAAAAATGAATAATTAATTAAGCATTGATTTACAAAAATATAATTACTCCATTCATTAATTATTAAATAGAGTTAGTTCTTATAATTTTCTTTTTTATTAAATATAATATATATAATTAATTGACTGATTGTAATATATTATTTATTAGTCACAAAATAATTAATTAATTAGTCACTTAAAATAAAATAAAAATTTATTACTACATGAGTCACAGGCGTGACTTAAGTGTCACGGCTGTGAAAAGATATATTTTTAATTTCTTAATTGAAAAAATTAATAAAAATATAATTCGTAATTAACATCATGTAATTAAATAATTGATTTATTTAAATATTATTAATTAATTAATTATTGATTGTTAACATGTAATTATTACTTATGTTGTTATTATTGCATCTAAAATGTTGTTCTCTTTTTTAATTGTGTATTCTTAAATTATCTTTAATTAATTTAATATAAAGTAAATTTAATTATAATTTCATGCAATTAAAATACTATCAATTAGTTTAAAATAATTAATATATTTAGTTATGAAAAGGTGATATTTGGTTAATAATGGTAGTTAGAATATAATAAATGAAATGATTTATTAAATTATACTTTATTTATAAATTAATTATTAATCATTAACTATTAATCTAATTCAGTTATAATTAATATTGATTAATATATTATTAATTAATTGATGTATATATTTACATAGTGATGCTTATGACTTAATATTTAGAGGCGCGATTGCCATGCACGGTTATGACGTGCATGTTCTTTGCTTTTTACGGGCAACTACTACCTATACAATTTTATAAACTTTTTAATAAATAATTAATTAACTAAGCATTGATTTACTAAAATATAATTAATCCATTAATTAATTAATTAAACAAAATTAGTTCTTATATTTTCTATTTTATTAAATATAATATATATAATTAATTGACTAATTAGAATATATTATTTATTAATCAAAAAATAATTAATTAATTAGTTTCTTTAAATAAAATAAAAATTATTATTATAAGAGTCATAGGAGTGACTTAAGTGCCACAGCTGTGAAAAGATTTACTTTCAATTTATTAATTAAAAATTAATTAAAATATAATTCGTAATCAAAATCATGTAATTAAGTAATTGATTTAAAATAATTAATATATTTAGTTATGAAAAGGTGATACTTTGCTAATAATGGTAGTTAGATTATAATAAATGAAATGATTTATTAAATTATACTTTATTTATAAATCAATTATTAATCATTAGCTGTTAATATAATTTAGTTATAATTAATATTGATTAATATATTATTAATTAATTGATGTATATATTTAGATAGTGATGCCAATGACTCAATATTTAGAGGTGCGACTGCCATGCACGCTTGTGATGTGCATGTTCTTTCCTTTTTTCGGGCAATTACCACCTATATAATTTTATAAACTTTTTAATAATTAACGAATTAATTAAGCATTGATTTACTAAAATATAATTAATCCATTCATAAGTTAATTAAATAGAATTAGTTCTTATAAATTTTTTAATTAAATACAATATATATAATTAATTAACTGATTATAATATATTATTTAATAATAACAAAATAATTAATTGATTAGTTAATTAAAATAAAATAAAATATTATTATTATAAGAGTCATAGGAGTGACTTAAGTGTCGCGGCTGTGAAAATATTTTTTTAATTTCTTAATTAAAAACTTAATTAAAATATAATTCGTAACCAACACCATGTAATTAAATAATTGATTTATCTAAATATTATTAATTAATTAATTATTGATTGTTATCACGTAATTATTACTTATGTTATTATTAATGCATCTGAAATATTTGTCTCTTTTTTAATTCTGTGTTCTTAAAATATCTTTTATTTATTTATTTATAAACTAAATTAAAATATAATTTCATGTAATTAAAATATTATCAATTAGTTAAAAATAATTAATATATTTAGTTATGAAAGTGTGATACTGGAAAAATAATGGTAGTTAAAATATAATAAATTAATTGATTTATTAAATAATACTTTTTATAAATTAATTACTAACCATTAACTATTAATCTAATTTAGTTATAATTAATATTGAATAATATATTATTAATTAGTTGATGTATATATGTAGGTAAGTTGTCATGCCTAGGACTCAACATTTACGGGCACGAATGCCATGCACGGCTGTGACGTGCATGTTCCTTTCTACAGGTAATTACCACCTATATAATTTTATAAATTTTTTAATAAATAAATAAATAAATAATCATTTATTTACTAAAATGTAATTAATCCATTAATTAATTAAATAGAATTAGTTGATATTTTTTATTAAATATAATATATATAATTAATTGACTAATTATAATATATTATTTATTAATCACAAAATAATTCATTAATTAGTAACTTAAAAAATTAAAAATTTATTATTGTAACAGTCACAGGCATGACTTAAGTGTCACGGCTGTGAAAAGATCTATTTTTATTTTTTTATTAAAAAAATTAATTAAAAAATAATTCGTAATCAAAATAATGTAATTAAATAATTGATTTATTTAAATATTATTAATTCATTAATTAATTAATTATTGATTGCTAACATGTAATTATTACTTATGATATTATTAATGCATCTGAAATGTTTCTCTTCTTTAATTGTGTATTCTTAAAATATCTTTAATTAATTTAATAAAATGTAAATTAAATTACAATTTCATGCAATTAGGACATTATAAATTAGTTTAAAATAATTAATATATTTAGTTATGAAAATGTGATACTTGGTTAATAATGGCAATTAGAATATATTAAATGAAATGATTTATTAAATTATACTTTATTTATAAATTAATTACTAATCATTAACTGTTAATATAATTCAGTTATAATTAATATTGATTAATATATTATTAATTAATTGATGTATATATTTAGGTAGTGATGCCTATGACTCAATATTTAGAGGCACGACTGCCATGCACGGTTGTGACGAGCATGTTCTTTCCTTTTTACAGGTAATTACTACCTGTATAATTTTATAAACATTTTAATAAATAAATAATTAATTAAACATTTATTTACTAAAATGTAATTAATCCATTAGTTAATTAATTAAATAGAATTAGTTCTTATATTTTTCTTTTTATTAAATATAGTATATATAATTAATTGACTAATTATGATATATTATTCATTAATCACAAAATAATTAATTAATTAGTTACTTAAAATAAAATAAAATATTATTATTGTAAGAGTCACAGGCGTGACTTAAGTGTCACAGCTGTGAAAAGATCTGTATTTTAATTTATTAATTCAAAAAATTAATTAAAATATAATTCATAATCAAAATCATGTAATTAAATAATTGATTTATTTAAATATTATTAATTAATTAATTAATTAATTATTGAATGTTAACATGTTATTATTACTTATGATATTATTAATGCATTTGAAATGTTTTTCTCTTCTTTAATTGTGTATTCTTAAAATATCTTTAATTAATTTAATATAAAGTAAATTAAATTATAATTTCATGCAATTAAAATATTATCAATCACTTTAAAATAATTAATATATTTAGTTATGAAAATGTGATACTGGATCAATAATGGTAGTTATAATATAATAAATTACTTGATTTATTAAATTATACTTTATTTATAAATTATATATTAATCATTAACAGTAAATCGAATTCAGTTATAATTAATACTGAATAATATATTATTAATTAATTGATATACATATGTAGGTAAGTAGTTACACCTATGACTTAACATTTAGAGGCGTGACGGTCATGCACGGCTGCGACGTGCATAATCTTTCTTTTTTCGGGTAATTACCACTTATATAATTTTATAAACTTTTTAATAAGTAATTAATTAATTAAGCATTGATTTATTAAAATATAATTAATTTGTTCATAAGTTAATTAAATAGAATTAATTTATAATTGTTTAATTACTTATAATATATATAATTAATTAACTGATTATAATATATTATTTAATAATAACAAAAAATTTAATTGATTAGTTACTTAAAATAAAATAAAATATTATTATTATAAGAGTCACAAGCGTGACTTACGTGTCACGGTTGTGAAAAGATTTTTTTAATTTTTTAATTAAAAAATGAATTAAAATATAATTCATAACCAACACCATGTAATTAAATAATTGATTTATCTAAATATTATTAATTAATTAGTTATTGATTGATAACTCATAATTATTAGTTATGTAAATAATGCATCTGAAATATTTGTCTCATTTTTAATTGCGTATTCTTAAAATATCTTTAATTAATTTAATTATAAAGTAAACTAAAATATCTTTAATTAATAGATTTAGTTATGAAAATGTGGTACCGGATTAATAATGGTAGTTAAAATATAATAAATTAAATGATTTATTAAATTATGCTTTATTTATAAATTAGTTATTAATCATTAACTGTTAATCTAATTAAGTTATAATTGATATTGATTAATATATTATTAATTAATTGATATATATATGTAGGTAAGTAGTCACACCTATGACTCAATATTTAGAGGCGCGAATGCCATGCCCGGTTGTGACGTGCATGTTCTTTCCTTTTTACGAGCAATTATCACCTATATAATTTTATAAACTTTTTAATAAATAAATAATTAATTAAGCATTAATTTACTAAAATTTAATTAATCGATTCATTAATTAAGTAAATAGAATTAGTGCTTATATTTTTCTTTTTTATTAATTATAACATATATAATTAATTGACTTATTATAATATATTATTTATTAATAAGCAAATAATTAATTAATTAGTTACTTAAAATATAATGAAATTTATTATCAAGCATGTGAAAAGATCTATTTTAATTTGTTAATTAAATAAAATTAATTACAAATAATTGATAATAATAAACATGTAATTAAATAATTAATTTATTGAAATGTTATTAATTGATTAATTAAGTAATTATTGATTATTAACACGTAATTATTACTTATGTTATTATTAATGCATCTGAAATATTTTTATCGTTTTAATTACGTATTATTAAAATATCTTTAATTAATTTAATAATAAAATAAATTAAAATATAAATTCATGTAATCACAATATTATCAATTAGTTGAAAATAATTAAATTATATATTTATAGAAATGCGATACTTGATTAATATGCTACACATAGCTTTCACTTTAATACACAGATAGAATTTCATACATATATTCGAAACCACAGATTTTCGTAAGTAATCAAAATATTCTTTTCAACTCTTCGAATACATTCAAGATATGATCACAACCACTAATTGATCAAACAAAATTGGATCTCTTTATTCTTCAATACCATGACACTTTCAGGGGTGTGGTTAACTCTAACAAATATTGCCAAAACTCTATGTTCCCATGATTAGTTCTCATAATTCCATACGTACTTAATTCCTCAATGACATAATATTATCTCATATTTTTGTTTAATTTCTCAATTGACTTATTTTCTCGAAGATTCTTCCATTCATACGATTTCTTCTGATTTCACATTGATGCAATGTTGAACCATTCTTACTAATTTCTCCACTTGTTCCAATATATTCACAAATTTAACTTCCTATGTTGGTAACACACTCATCAAATCACTTGTGTATTCCCCGAACGTAGTTTCACATAATATAATGTGGCCTAAGTTCTCCTCACATTAGCAAGGGTGTCACCTCAAATTCAAAAATCCAATCACATAGTTGGATACTTTACCTCAAACAAAAAGCATACACTCACAGTAGCATATTTTACATCTTATGCTTAAGTCTTCATTGGGCATAGAACTCCAATATTCTTCTTTTAATTTATTCCATTTTTGTTCATTCTTAAAAGTAAACCAACTGGTCCACTAAACCTGATTCGATGAAATTCTTCTTCCAAAGAGGATTTCTTGCTACTGTCAACTAGATTGTTCATCTAATCTTTATCAATCAACTATTCCCATCCTTGCTCATCAACATTCTTAATATCCCAAAAGGGTCAATTTCAACTATTCATAATCATTACATCTCATTTAAAGATGTATTTAAGACAATTCACTAATTAACAACTTATGCTCAGAATATCTTAATCTCATTTGATTTAGGAAAACACTTATCTCTTCTTCATCTAACCTCGGTCGTGGGAACTATGCCACAGTCTTGCCCTTCTTCTTTTCCTCGATTTCATCACACACAATATCATCTTTAACACTCTCAATCTATCCTCGATCGATAACCATAAGCACTTTCATTCATTACTCTAATTCATCATAGACGTTAAATTATGGGAACTATGACTAAATATTTATTCATATCCTATAGATTGCTTCTTATATCCTCTCCACACATATAATTCGTATGTGCTCGATTCTCACACTTTTCATAGTAATCCCATTCTTAAATATGTGCTCACAAGGTAACAAATTAACTAAACTATGACAACTTTTACAATTCTCACTATCTTTATCCCATCTTCCCATTACCACTATATCGTCATACATACGTATTTTCACCATCAATTCAGACTTATCGATACATAATCATCCTAAAATTTTCGATCGCAATTCTACCAACATATTCTTATAGTGAGTCATAACTCATATCACCTTTATTTGACAATCATTTCAAGTCCAACTTTGACCTCTCAAAGTCATAGAAAAATTTTATTTCTTTCACCTTGGCTTGTACACTTTAAATCTCGTCATTCATCCTTATATCATTACTTTCCTTAATCAATTCAAGACAATGTATTCACATTTATAGCACATTCAGGAATATCTGCCCACAGTACAATCTCGATATCGTATGCCGTCATACATCCACCAATACAAATATATTACATCATTATTCGTCATATCCAACCATATACTATTTTCCCTTTCTAAATATCCACAAACTTTCATTTTCTCATAGTCAGACAGATCATCATTCTTCCAACTAATTCCATCAATTCAAACACTTAACAAATGCTCATGTATGTGACTCATATAAATGCAACTCAAACTAGGGATCAGTTGCTACTGCCTGCTATGACATGATTGAAATGCACGTAACTTAACACATATGTCCAAAACTGCCCATGTAAGATACTAAAGCTGGGCTCTGATACCAAAATGTAGCACCCCACTCTCACAAGACACGTACCCGACATCTATGGTGATATCCGAGTACGTACCCCGCAAGGGTGGCATGCTAGAACGATCATTCAGTCAAAATTCATTACAAAACTTTTGTTTCTTTAAAACAAAATACAT
>JANITW010013586.1:0-10204 GCA_027564335.1 Erythroxylum williamsii | reverse complement strand
GACGAGGAGATTGGTCGGCTACTAAAGGACGAGGAGATTGATCGGCGACCCTGACAGCCCTCCTCCTCTTAAGAGGTTGTTCGACCTCCTCCTCTTCCTCGATCACAACCAGGCTCGGACCAGGCGGGACGACCACAGCAGGCACCGCAAATGGCTCGGAGATGGTAGGAGGAACATTCCGCTGCTCAGAAGCAATGGGCCGAATAACCATTGAACTGACCTCTCCCCTATCCGCCTGTCCTCTAGCCTCCAAAGGCCCGGCAACCTTGCGCCTACTCTTGCCAGACTTGGGAGGGCCGGGGAAAGCTTGAACCTTGACCATGGCTGCACAAACAAAGAGAGCAGGTTAGAAATCGAACCAAAACCTACAAGCAAGGAAAACAATTCAACCATGAGGGGTCAACCAGGCGGGGCGTTTCCCTCTCCTAGCTCGCTAACTTGCAGCGGGGGGTCAATCAGAAGAGAGTTGGCTGAGGCCCCCCCGCCATATCCCGAAATAAGTCGAGCGAAGTTATACTGGCCGAGCTCCTTTATACAGTCGACCACCTCTCGTTCCTCTCTAGAAAGGAATAGACTTGACGAGTCATTCCATCGCTTGGCTAGCGGATACCTCCACGGCTGGGTTTCGGAGGAAGATCCCGGAGGCTTCACGAAGAAATATTTCGTTCGCCAGCTGATAATTTTGCCAGCCGTCCCGGCTGGGCGATACCGGGCATCCTTATACATCAGGGAAGGGATCCCACCCACAGAGCTTAGACTCTGGCTCATTCTCAAGAAGCGGCGCAAGATATTGATCGAAGGCAGACAGCCAAATTGCTGGCATAGCAAAGCAAGTCCATTGATGAACCTCCACCCATTCGGAGGAATCTGACTCGGCCTTAATTGATAGTCAGCGCACACTTCATCCACGATCGGCACGTACGGTAGCCTCAAGCCGCCGACCGAGAAGAAATACTCCGAGACGGCGAACCACCCACCTGTGCTGTTGTCGATTCCTTCATTCCCCGAAGCCAACCTAGGCTCCCAGTCCCGAGGGATCCTATTCCTAAGAATCGACCGACTCAACTCCGCCGCGGACATCCTCGATTTGCCTTTGGGCAGTTCCCTTACTACCAGCCCATCTTTCCGCTCTCTTGTCGTAATCTCTTCAACATCTCCCAACCTCGACATCGCCGTCGCCTCAGCCATAACTTCCGACGACCTCTCGTCAACATTATCACTTGGAGAAACCCCACTCCGAGAACCGGTGGACGACATGCTCACTAAGAGGAAATTTAGAAGAGGAAAATGAGGGAAAGGGACGTACCTATTTAGTGGTAAGAGATCGAAAATTTGTGCAACGCCGAAGAAAACTTCCGGAAACTGAGGTTAAGAAAGAGCAGAGGAAAGCAAGACGAAAGCAAGAGTGAGACGAGCGTGAAGAAAATCAAACCGTCTGTCGACCCTGGATATTTATAGGGAAATGCTCGAATCGCGATCCAGCCAAAACTCGACGTGTGGAGAAATTCCGAGCTATGCCCGGACACGCAGCATGATCTGAACGGAGATGAATTAGGGTTAATCGAAATCCGGAGTGGCGCGAACAGTTGAAAGGACGTACGGGACACCTGCACAACGGTTACAAGGACGATACGTTCCAGATTTCGAAAAGCTGTCAGGTAGCACGCGTCGTCAAATAATAAATGCTTCAAGTACCTTCACGCGCTCGCCAATGATAACCACCCGACCCGTTTTAGCGCGAGTTGTCAAGCAATAAGTGTCGAGGCCGACCAGTTGGGGCACTCAGCCGATCGCTCCCAGTACGAGCAATCACGCACAACTAGTCGGCATCCGACCGATCGGGACTACCCGGGCTGTCCCATGATCGAGCTACAATACCAACTTCTGACCGATCGACCACATTACGAGCTGTCTTGCTTACGAGCTACGAGATAGCAGACGAGCAACAAATCCCTAACGTACTCCTTCGATCCTTCTCTTCGCTCAGACTCGAGGAGTAGGGGGGCTTATGGTCGGGTCGGCTGTATTGGGCCCGAGCCCAATCATAACAACCCACAGGCCGATCGGTTAGTCTCATACCTATTGGTTAATCCGGGCCTGATCTACACACCCATGGCCCATTAGTAGAAGGAAATCTCCCATGCAAACACGTAAAAACCTAAACCTAGCTGCAAAACCATATATAAGGTATAATTCTCCCATAACAGAGGTACGTACAATCATTAACCTAGTTTTTTCTCTCTGCGTTTATCAACCTCACTCTCACCAGAAAACTGACTTGAGCGTCGGAGGGGTTAATCGGGACACAACCTCCGACCAACCTTCTTTGTTTTGCAGGTATCCTCACGTCGTATCCATCATCAAGAGTTGCCAGCTTATGGATCCAAACGGCAACGCACCGTTCAGCCAGAATCCGACAGAACCAGATTTAATTTTCTTTCGTCATTTTGTAAAGTCACTCGACTTAAGTCATCGCTACATAAATTTCTGATGCTAACGCTAATGTCAGGATGGACTATTGTCCAAGAGGCCAAGTCTTCTCCAACACACGAGTTAAAAGATCAGTATTGGAACATCTATATCAAGGGGGAAGTTACATAGACATGGTACCAACTTGTAACATGATAACAATTTTTGTTCCATATATAAAAAATTTAGTTAGAATAAGATTTTTTTTTTTGCACAAGACTATATAACTATTAATAAATATCTTGAATAATCAAATCAGTGTACAATTTTTATCTCTAAATTTGGGATTTCTTGTTAATTTTTTGAAAATTTTATCATATTATCTTTTCTAATAATCCTACAAAAAAATGATTTATTGTCGTAATCATACTCTCATATTATATTTTGAGTAAAGTAATTAATTTTCCGGTTTTAGATAAATCAATTTGGCATTAAATTCAATGTATATGTGAAAAATCAATTGGAAGTAAGTAACGAGGCAATAAACTGAACTATATGTACGATGCCTCTTTGAATTTTGTGTTATAAAATTTTAATTATCACATATCTAATGTCTAGGTTTAAGATTAGATCTAAATACTCCAAATTGAGTTCAACTTAATATATTTAAATAAGTCAAATCTACTCCAAACATATACCTTAAGAGATCTATATCAAAGGAAAAGTTACCAAGTTATCGCGACCAACTTGTTCAACTCCATTAGGAAAATTAAGAATGTCGGTGTCAAGACTTCTAAGATTAGCAAGGAGTATGCACAACAAACACCAATGATAAATTTTAGTAATGATTGTGTGGCAAATCAGGGTATAGGGTCTATCATCTCTCAAAATGAAGAACAAGCAGAAGATTTTTTTTTTTGGGGTACATCAGAGAAGGAACCAGGATAAATGTCGAGGGAATGCAATCTCATGTGCATCTGCGCGCAAAAGAGAATACAATGTAGGAGGAGGGTTGTGCCACACCTGCTCGCCATGTACGAAACCCGAGCCCATACGGGCTAGTAATCCATTAGCTACATCCCAAGTCTTTACCATTCCAAGAAATTTTTGCGTACAGTCTCAAACTGCAAAAAAAAAGTCTGCAAATAAGAGAAAGCAAAATCTCAAATATCTCGGAGCTTTTCCCAAATAAGATAGTCTTAGTGTGGAATATTGGAGGTTTAAATTACCCTCGTAAACAAGAGATGGTGAATGAGCTTTTTCATAGAAATGAAACATAAGTGGTACTTATAATTGTTTCTTCTTGTTGTCTATTTTGCAGAGTTTTTGGTCGTACTGTAATAACTATAATTATATTTCTTTTTATTTTTGTAAAAAATTTGAATTATAATCATCAACTTGTGAAATGGTATAAATTATCATTGGTTTATTGTAAATTGGTTATATAAATTTAAGGGGTAAAAACACAGATTTCTTCAATAATTTGAGAAATATTAAAAAACTTTTTGACTTTTAAAATTCTAAAAAAATAATTCTATTCTTTCGTTTACCAATAAACCTATTCTCTTAAATGTCAATTAAAAAATAACGATGAAGCATATATAATATAAATATTAGGCCTGAACTGATCAAATGCTATTAATATGACAACTCAACTCAACTTATAAATTAAATTATTAATTATTTAAATTCAAGTATAAAATTTGTAAAAGACCGTCATATAAATAGCATTTGATTAGTTCACATTAAATATTTATATTGCTAACGTTTCGTCATCATTTTCAAAGCAAGGTTTTAAAAAAAGATTCTTAATAAAAAATTTAAAATTAGAAGGGTTTTTTTGAAAGTTTTAAAAATTAGGAAGTTTTTTTAGATTTCTCAAAACTACTAAAAAGGAAGTTTGTAATTTTTATCCTAAATTTAATTCCCATTGTTCATTTACAAAATTCAAGTCATTAATACTAATGTTAGGATGAATATTATTGCTCAAGAAGTCAAGTCTACTCCAAACATACACGCAAACTGATTACTATTAGAGCATCTATATATGAGAAAAAAAGTCGTCATACCAACTTGATCGTCACTGCAACTTAGAAAATGGGATGATTTTTGCCCCACATAAGAAATTTTAGAGAGGAGGCATAAACATCTGTAAAAGTTTCCACATAACGTGTCATAACGCTGCTATAAAATGCTTGTGACACTTCATCA
The DNA here is from genome assembly GCA_027564335.1 of Erythroxylum williamsii. NCBI lineage: Eukaryota > Viridiplantae > Streptophyta > Magnoliopsida > Malpighiales > Erythroxylaceae > Erythroxylum > Erythroxylum williamsii. The sequence goes on along the minus strand of JANITW010013586.1, from coordinate 5,584 downwards.
TTATTTGCTCAATAAAGCAACAAGAGCATTAGTCGATCAATAAAAATGACGAGGGCAGAATACCATATGAATATCAACAAATGAAAATTAAATCTATTAAAGGATATTAAAAATTATAATGATTAATAATATAAATTATTAGTCAAAAGTAAAGTTTGAAACAATTGATTTTATTTTTTTCACTTTCTCTTTTTTTAATTTTAAAATTTAGTCGATCAATGAATGTTGTATAATTAGAATGGAGCATTTGTTCATCGTAGCAGAGGATATTACAAGAAAGATTTTAGTATCGTTTGATAGATTTAATTTCCTTTCATCATTTACAAAGTCAGTCAACTAAAATGATCACTTTAACATCACATAAATTTTTGATGTTAAATGAGAGTGATAGAATGAATTATTGTTCAAGAAATATGAAGTCTACTCCAAAGTCAGTCAACTAAAATTATCACCTTAACGTCACATCAACTCCTTTAATGATTTTCAAGTAACGTGTAGAACGGAGAGCATTCCTTCTTCACGTCAGTGGAAATATTAGACTCCATAGCTAGGCCATCATTAATTTGTATCGATAAGCTTAACAAATTTCTTGACTCTTCTATCAATGATATGAAATACGGTTCAAGAAGTACTCAAGTGGGGTTATTGGAAGAGCAAACACGGTTGGACCACTTGGGAAATACGGTTCAAGAAGTCAAGTGGGGTTATTGGAAGAGCAAACACGGTTGGACCACTTGGGAGTGATTGATGATCCCACAATGTAGGGATGAATTATTGTCCATGAAGTGTCCAAACACGCAGGTAGAAAGATCAGTATCAGAACATGTGTATGTCAGAAGAGAAGTTAACAAGTCATGGCACCAACTTGTTCAACACTGCAACTTGTAAAATGACAACCCTTTTTGTTCCACATAATAAGTTTGCCACAGATTATACAACCATTAATACATTCTTGAATAATTACTTTATATTTTTTTTGTTTAAATTTTGGGATGGTTTTGTAATTTTTTAAATATTTACAAAGTTATTTTTTAATAATATAACAAGATATTTATTTTATTTATATTAGTAATATAATTTTAAGATTATACAATTTAATAATACGTTCATAACTTATCAATTTTTAAGAAACTAATATTATGTATTTTATGTAATATATTTAAGAAGTATATAACTAAATTAAATTGTTTTTACCATTTTTTCTTGAAAATAAGAAAATTTTTGAATTATGACCATATAATTCTTGAACCATAACATTTTTTAGAAAACAATAACAACGAAATTTTGCCTTATAACGGAAATACTAGCGGATTAATAACGTAATATTTTATATTAATTTTTATTTCGGGCCTCACATTGATAAGGTGAAATTTAATTTTTAAAAAGATATTAATTTTTTATTAACTATGAAATCCACCCTTTTTACTTAATCCTAATGGTAATTAACTTGATTAATTAATGTAACTAATTATTTTCTTAAGTTAAGAGATTAGTTAACCCTAGAAGATTTAACTTAACAATTAGATGAAATAAAAACAAATTAAGTAAACTAATATTTAGTTATCTAATCCCTAATACGGCAGTGTTTGATATTAAGGGAAAAAATCACTGTCTAAGGCTTGCTTGGAGCTTGCTCCCTCGTTGAGCTTGTTACTGCCTTTTGAACCGCTGCTAGCCTTGAAAGAGTTATGAGAAGCGGAGATCCCAAACTAACCCAGTCCGCTTCCTGACTTGGCGGCCTTCCCATGGGAGCCTACCAAAACCGTGGCAGAAGTGGAGGAGGAGGCGGTGGCATCATCTTCGTAGGCACAGATGGCGGGAGATTGAGGAAGAAGGAGGGCGAGGGAAACGTAGGAAGGAAATTTTCACCGGAAACGATGTGAGCAAGGAGGAAGGCGGCAGCGGTGGAGGGGGTGGTGACAGGAAGGAGGGAAATATAGAGAAAGGGTACTTTGGCTGTTGATGTCGTAAATTCATTAAAAAATTAAAATTAGAAGATTTTTTTCAAAAATTAGAGGTTTATTTAAGTATTTTAGTTATAGAGTAAATTTGTAACTCTGGGTCATGTTAGGATAAATTATTGGTGATGAAGTCAAGTCTACTCCAAACTACACGCAAACTGATATAAACATTTGTTCAAAAACTTCCACATAAGGTGGGTCACCGTCATTATTAGTATGGTGCTATAAAATGTTTGTGGCACTTCATCATTTTTTATCAATAAGCAACAAGAGCTAGCAGTATTCGATCAGTAGAAATGGCGAGAGCAGAATACCATATGAGGTTACAAAAAGACGTGAGTATTATGATAGTATTATTATTACTATTACAATGGTGGAGATCCCATGGTTGTTTGGAGCAGGAGAGAGCTGCTCTTTTGCAGCTCCAACATTCCTTCAGTTACCCAAACGCCACATCTCGGTTCTTCCTATGGGATATGAATATCGACTGTTGTGATTGGAAGGGAGTTGAGTGCGACGTCACAACAGGGCGTATCAATGAGCTAGATCTTTCGTCTTTCAGATATTGGCGTTTAGAAGAATGGAAGTTCAATGCCTCCGTGTTCCTTCCCTTTCAACAACTCAGAAGTCTTTATTTAAGCGGCAACAATATCGTGTGCTGCGCAGAGAAAGAAGGTTGATCTTATTTCTGTTAAGATATTACACTGTATGATATTACAATATATACATATATTTAAATTGGACAGATTGTTATGTCTTGCCAATTAAATTCAACTTAATTTGTTTTATTAAGCAAGTTCTAACATGTAAGTACTGCAGGCTTTGAAGGATTGCAAAGGTTGAGCAATTTGGAGGCTCTTTATTTGGATTACAATGGTTTGAGTAATAATGTTTTATCAATGTTTCAAGGATTTCATTCCCTCAAAAATTTGTCATTAGGTTTTAATAAATTGAATGGATCAATTTATATGAAAGGTACATATTTCTTTTTCCTTTTCTTATAGATTATTAATTTATATTTTATCATATTATTAATTGCAAATAAGAAAGTATTTTTTATTTTTTAATGCCTAATTTATAAAAAATTAAATTATAATCATTATGATATATATTTAATAACTTCTTTCTATTATTTACTAGATTTGGTGAACATAACCAACTTGGAGATGTTAGACTTAAGTGGCAACAATATTGAGAAGTTTGTTTCTTCTGAAGGTATAAATTTAGACAAAATTTGAATATTTTTTATTAATTTTATTTTCAATTCTTTAGATTTTATCCTTTATTATATTTTTTTAACAAAAAGAAAATATATATTACAAAAGTCAAGGGAATTACAAGAGTAAACTTGATTTCGATAATGGAAATCCAATACAAAGAATGATAAAGGAAACAAAACAACTATACCAAAGAACTAGTAGATTAAAACTAATTTTCAACGGTTAAAACATCAGCATGTTGGGCATGTTGATGCTAAGTTTATGAGAATAATACTGTCTCTATGTTAAGTTGTTTATTTATTGGTGATAGATATCCAAAGTTCAAGCAACATAAGCATCCTGTGGCTTTCATATGGGGTTTGTAACGGAAGCAGCTTTGAGCTACAATCATTAAAAGCCTTCAAAAACCTTAGGTCTCTTCATTTGGAATATAATAATTTCAAAGGGATACTATTCCCACAAGGTAACTAATGTTTATAATTAAACATTTACTTGTTATTTAGCGTTTATTATGATGCAATTGTTAAATTATTTTTCTTTTTGTCTTGAAATTTGTTATGCAATTTAAGATGATCTAAATAAATTGGAAGAGTTGTTTTTGGATGGTTCTGACATGGACAAAAACTTCCTCTTGTCACTTGGAGCACTTCAATCTCTAAGGCTCTTGTCCTTGGAGGGTATCAACTACAAGACACTCAACAATCAAAGTAAGTAGTATCAAATAAATGAGTAATTTTTGCTTTAATTTATTAATAATAAGTTGAATAATCATTTAAAGTTGCAAAATATGTAATGTTTAGAAGTACTTAATAATTAATGATTTATAAACATGTTTTTTTAAAGATCCTTAAAATAATTAATAATTAACCATATTATCTTTTTGTTGTGTGATTTTTGTAGGTTTCCTCAACTCCGTTGCAAATATTACTTCACTTGAAAGTTTAATATTGAGTAATCGTGAACTCACAGGCAACATTGATGGTACCTTTTTTATGAATTAATTTAAATTTGAGGAATTATTATTTTTCTATCTACTCTCTAATGTTCTCTCAATTTATTTTTAGAATTATGCAAGTTAAAGAATCTTCGAAGGCTTGATCTAGGAGGCAATAATGTGCGTGGCATCTTGCCTTCTTGTTTGGTGAATTTGACACTTCTTCAGTATTTGGACCTGTCTTCCAATCACTTCACTAGAAGTATATCTGCATCTCCCTTGAAGAGTCTCACATCCATTGTGTACCTAGATATTTCTAATAATCAGTTTCAAATTCCAATATCACTCTCTTCATTTCTCAACCATTCTAAACTCAAGGTTTTGACTGCTTACAAAAACAAGGTGTATGCTGAAAGTGGGGGAGTTGATAATAATTTGACTCCTAAGTTTCAACTACAAGAACTTATATTGTCTTCTACATATGGAGAAGGAGGGGTTTCATTTCCCATATTTCTACATCATCAGTATGATTTGACATATATAGATCTTTTCGGTATTCAAATGAGGGGAGTTGGGTTTCCAAGTTGGTTACTAGACAACAATACAAATTTAGGAAGCCTTTTTTTAGACAATTGTTCCCTTTCAGGAACGTTGCATTTGCCAATTCATCCTCACCCAAAGTTGGGCATCTTGGACATTTCCAACAATCAATTTTATGGCCACATTCCTAGAGAGTTTGGAAGGTATTTTCCAATGCTAATTGATTTAAACTTGCAAAGAAATGATTTCATTGGAAAGATTCCAAATAGCTTGTCTAATTGTTCTCTCTTACTAGTTTTACAGTTGAGTTACAATAGCTTATCTGGTAAGATATTAGAGGGGATTGGGAATATGTCATCTCTTCAATTGTTGGATCTATCAAATAACAACCTTTTTGGAAGCCTACCCTCAATTTTCATACCTCCACAAGCCGCACAAATCTATTTATCTCATAACAGGCTTGAAGGACCTTTTTCCAATGTACTTCCTAACTCTAGTGTGGTCGTACTAGATCTGAGCTATAATTGCTTAACTGGTAGCATACCAAGCTCAATCAAAAATTTGTACAAGTTGATGTTTGTTCTACTAAATCATAATAATTTGGAAGGGGAAATACCTATTCATCTATGGAAGATGATGAATGAATTGAAGTTCGTTGATCTTTCCCATAACAGGTTTGACACTCTCTCACTCAAAAACGATCCTTTCAAAACTCCTCCTAAGGATAGTGGTTTCAACGACTATAATTACTTTCTCGAATTGGAACAAAAAGGAAACACTTACCAATACGACATTTTCCGTATGTATGATATTGGTTTCATTGGATTAGATCTCTCTAGTAACAACTTGTCATGTTCAATCCCTTTTGAAATTGGAAACAAAGAAGGTATGAAGATGTTGAACTTATCTCGTAACAATTTGATAGGACA
>JANITW010013518.1:0-10209 GCA_027564335.1 Erythroxylum williamsii | reverse complement strand
TATTTATGATTTTTTATTATAAAAAGTTTATAAAACTTATAAAATAGTAAATATAAAGAATTTTTTAAATATTGAACCATATAATTTTATATAAATGAGTTAGTTATTTAATCAAAATCATGTCTCGTTAAGAGAAAATGCTCCACCTTCTCACTACATTGATTTTCTTCAGTTTTGGTTTTTTTATATTGTTCCTTCAAACTTAATTCTTTCTACATAGTTTTTTCGGGCCATTCCACCTCCTCTTTCCATTTGCCCAACTTTCGTCTACTGATTACCCCTCAACACAAACCCAGCTTCACACTCAAATCCTTAACTAGCAAACTGAAGAGAACCTTGTACCTTCTTCCTCTATCTCACTCCCTCCTCATTCCACTCAAAATACAACCCAGCAACCCTCCCCTATATCTTCTTCACTTACCTGGAACAAAAGCTGGAAACAAGTAGTGGGAGAGCCCTTTGGTGTCACTCTTCAATATAACCCACCAAAGGTCATTGATGGCAAGTCAGTTGTGGTACCAGACATCGAGAAACTGAGGAATGGAGCAAAAATCTAGGAATCCTCCCTTGTGGGATTCTTTACGGAATGGATACCTGCATTGTCTATCATTCAAAAATAGGTAGTCAATCATTGGAAGAATAGAGGACTCATTGATGTGCTTCTTACAGAAGATAATATGGTTTTATTCTCCTTTACCTCTCAAGACACAGCAAGTAAGATTATGGAGGAAGGTCCTTGGCACATAGCACAACTTCCTCTATTCCTACAAACATGGCAGCCAGGTATAAAGGTTGAAAACATTAAGGTGCATAACTTTCTGTTGTGGATAAACTTACATAGCATACTTTTATAGTATTAGAATACTCAAGGACTTAGTTCCTAGGCTATTTTCATTAGCAAACCTCTCTGCATGGATGAAGCTATTGTAAAAAGGAAAAGAGTTGGTTATGCACAAATATGTGTCAGTGTTGACAAATTTAAGGGGCTCCCTAATTAGATCCCAATTATGAGTCTTGTCATTGATAATTTTTTGTAAGAGGATATAATTTATGTTTCTTGCAACTAGAAACCTTCATTCATTACATAAAGGAGGTATGGAAACCAACCGGTAAGGTATTTATAAAAGGTGATTATGTTGAATTAATGGGTTTTGAAGTTGATCCAAGTTGCCCAAATGAATCACTGTTGAATCTAGAAAGTAATTTAAAAGAAATTATGGAAACAAACAACTCACCTACTCCCTCAAATGTTAAGGTGACAAAACATGATCAAGTTGTTTTTAGGGAGATGAACATCCAAAAGGAGGCTAAGATGACATAACATGATTAGATTATTGATAGGGAGAGGGTCATCCAGAAGGAGGCTGATGTACCAACAAATTCTATCCAACCCCTTAGTGACAAAATGGATTCTTCACATAAGGAGGACACTACTTCTTGTACTAATTCCTACAATAATAAGGAAACTGTTAGAAACGAGCTAGAAAACTTTCAAACTGTGATCAGTACAATAATTTAGAGAAGTGGAAGGAAGAAAGTGGCCAAAGGTAAAAATATTATGATATGTCAGTCCTAATATGGAATGTTCGTGGTATTAACTTCCTGAAAAAGCTAAATGCTTTGAGAGATTTTGTCTTGAGGATTGGACTTTTTATCGTAGTATTATTGGAAACTAAAATAAGATTTGAGAATATGAATAAGGTGAATATTTTTTATCCTTGTTGTTCATTTCTTTCCAACCACTATTATCATCATTATGGAATAATTGTTATTGGTTACAATGTGAATTTTGTTAAAGTGGAGGAGTTACTATCCAATAAGCAACTGATGCATCTAAAGATCCACTTTGTTTTGGAAGGAACTATTATTCACTCTTCATTTGTTTATGGTTTTAATACTGGTTTTCAAAGGAGTTGTCTATGGTCCTTATTAAGAGACATTCAAAATAACCTATCTGGTCCCTGGATCATAGCTGGTGATTCCAACTCTACAATTTACATATTTGAAGTAGAAGAAAATTGCAATCTAAAGAACTACAATGAAGATCTTCAACTTTGTGTAGATAGTTTGGGAGTAAATAATGTCAAACAGGAAGGATACTTTTTCACGTGGAGTTATAAATAAAAGGATGCTTGATTTATTCCGAAAAAATTGGACAAGGCTCTTGTTAATGAGGACTAGCTCCATCAATTTGCCAACAGTAAGGCTATCTTCTTGGACAATCTTTTCTATGATCATACCTTAATTCTAATTGAGGGTCTTTTCCAGAGGTCCTTCACCCATCATCCTTTTAGATTTAATAATTATCTTGTTAAAGTGGATGGGATTAATGATGCAATCAAGAGGAGCTTATTAGTTCAAGTCTTTGGCTCTAGATAATTTGTTTGCTATAAAAAATATAAGGCAATCAAATCAAAATTGAAAAAGTTGAAAGCTTTTCAATCCCTTAGCACTCAAGTTGCTAAGGAAAGACTAGTTGCAACTCAATTTTTACTCTCTTAACCCCAATGATTCTGATCTTCTTATGAAGGAAAAGTTGGAGCTTGATTGTTATCTAAGTGTCGTCCAAGATCACTTTTCACTTATCTAACAAAGGGCTCAAATTAATTGGCTTAAGGAAGGGGATAGATCTTTCAAATTCTTTTTCAATTCCTTATCTGACAGAAGGAATGTCAATAAAATATGCTCTATTACCAGCATGGATGGGAGAATCCTTTCTGATCAACTGAATATTTTAAAGGAAGCTGTCAATTTCTATAAAGGGCTTCTAAGTTCTAACCTAGACTCTTCTACCTCTATGGCCTCTTTCCAAGATATTATTATTAACAAAATTTCTCTTGAAGCTTCTTGGGAGTTGGTGAAAGTTATTAATGATGATGATATTAATGTAATTGTCTTTGTTATGAATGGGATGAAAGCTCCTAGATTGGATGGGCTTAATGGCTTTTACTATCAAAAGACATGGTCTATTACTGGACCCATGGTTAGAGAGGCCATTCATGAGTTTTTTGAAAAAGAGGTGATCCTAAAGGAGTTTAATAAAACTTTTCTTTGTTTAATTCCTAAAACTTCTAACCCCTCTACCTTTGGTGATTTCGGGTCCATTGCATGCACAGACTTCATTTATAAAATTATTACTAAGATCTTAACAAAGAGTTTGAAGGAAGTTCTCAATCTTATTATCAAAACGCCTTTATGAAGGATAGAAGCATCGGTGATAACTTTCTTATTGCTCATGAACTCTTAAAGGGATATACCAGAAGAACTCTTCCCCTAATTGCACTGTTAAGATTGACTTCGACAAAGCTTTTGATTACATCAATTGGCCCTTCCTCTTTAGGGTCCACTACTGCCTATTGTGTTATAATTAATGACACCCCTTCTGAAATTATTAAGGGGAAGAGAGAATTAGATAGGGGACCCCTTGTCTCCTTATCTATTTATTTTGTGTATGGAAGTGCTCACTTTAATGATCAAGGCCAAAGTCTCTCATAATCCTAAATTCAAATTCCACTCTAAATGTAGAAGAATTTCGCTCACCTATCTCTATTTTGCAGATGATTTAATTCTCTTCTCAAAAGCACATCTTGATTATGTTAAGTTATTGATGGAAACTCTCAATGAGTTCTCTGAGTTGTCAAGGATTAAGGTGAATCTTAACAAAAGTCACTTTGTTCTCTCAACTACGGTAAAACCATTCCTAGATATTATTTCCTCTTTGACTAGTATGAATAGGAAATTCCCTCCTTTGTAACATCTGGGGCTATCTATCTCCACTAAAAGGCTATCCTTCAATGATTGCCTATCCCTTATTGAAAAAATTCAAAGGAGACTAAGCAAATGGACTAATAAATTTCTTTCCAGAGTTCAATTAATTAAGTTTGTCTTATGTTCCCTCCACTTATATTGGAGTACTCACTTCCTCTTGTCAAAGAAATTGGTCAAAGTCGTAATAAAGATGATGAGAGATTTCTTATAGGGTAAAGCAAATGGAAGTTTAGACTTTCTTAAAGTCAAATGGGTAGATTTGTGTAAACCAAAGGAGAAGAAGGGATTATGAATCATTTATGTAAAAGTCACTAATAATATCTTTTTGATAAAGAGACTTTGGAGAATGATTCAAGACAAGCATTCATTGTGGATAAGATGGCTTCATATTTACTTTTTAAAAGGGAACAACATATGGTCCCTCTCATCTACATCATCCTATTCTTGGTTTCTTAATCATATTTTTTAAAAAAGGGATGAAGTATCTAATGATATGTATTGCAAAATCAGGAATGAAAAGACTGTTTGCTTATGGCATGACAATTGGACTGGATTGGGTTTCCCTAAACCCTAATGCTATTTCTGCTTTTCCAAGGCTAGAACACAAAACTAAGGTTGATGTTCTTATTAACCAAAATGACTTGCTACAATTTCTTGATGCAATCTAGCACGTTAAACCACCTTACTCTCCTAATTCTAACTCTCAGGATTGTTATTGTAATATCTTGTTACCCATGTTAGGGCTAGAATAGTAAATTATAAGGAATTTTTGTGAAATTAGGGAAATACACCTCATGCAAATTAGGAAAATGCACCTTATGCATAAGTTATTTGTGACATGCACTTTTTTGCACATTCATATGATCGTACATGCATTCATTGACATTTTTTTGGGTACAATTGAGTTGTTAAATGTAATTAAATTGTGTTTTGGTCATTTTTGTGTATTTTGAGTATTTTGAAATTTTTGGTGAATTTTGAAAAAATATTAAAATTTGGACCAATCCTTGAGTGACATATGGCAACATAGTTATGTGACAAGTGGTACATGTGAACAGTGACAAGTGTAAAGCATGCAAAGAACACATAGTATTATGTTTTGGTTAGGAAGAGGTTACTGAAGCTTCGGTTCTTCACTGAATCCTCTTTAGTGTTTTTCATCACCGAATAGCTATTGATTGTGCCTTTGTGTTGTTGAGTTACTCTCTGGAATTTATAGCTAAATCTAGTAAGTAGTTTCTGCTGATGTTTAGTTTCTAGGGTAAATATATACATGCATGCATGGATTTGGAAATTAAGGCATATATATGTTCCGTCCTGTTTGAATGAGAAAACCGAATATGGATATATTATGTTTGCATGTTTGAGGAATCAAAAGTTGTAAGATACCATTGAGGTGAGTTGGAGCTAAAAGAATCAATAAAGTTGTGCTTAAGAAGAGTACAAAATGCTGGAAAAAAATGATGACTTATATTCTATCATTCTACTATACATGCATAAATGCTTGGTCTCGGTGTTGAATAACTTAGATGACTAATGTGAGAATTGGGAATTGTTACTCATTGTGATGAATAGTGTCGGACCCCACACCTGGGCTAGCATTTCCCACCCAGCGTGTGTTTGCGGGTTATACCGCGGCATCTAACACAAATCAGTATTGTCCTCTTTGGTGGGAATCGAACACCCAACCTCAAGGTTTTGTTGCTTTTACAAGCACGCCTCTTACCATTTATCCAATTCCAACAAGCCCGGTATCCACAATAGATACGGGATAGTATATGAAATAAGCTCGGTATCCATAACAGATACAGGACAGTAAATAGATCCTCAGTCATAACAAAGTAAAAATGAAAGTGGAGTTACATGTGCATTTGTATATATAATTTTACATGTATCATGCGAAAGATTTCAATGAATTACTGAATAGTTTTAATATGCAATATGTAATATTTGTGTACATGTTGTACTTATTGAAATGTGATGAAAGATGATATGGTATATACAATGGAATGATATGATGTACTCGTTGATTTTGGATATTTACTTGTGATATTTGTGTTCTGACTTGAATAAGCACATCAATGATGTTTCACTCACTGAGTTCACAAACTCATTAAATTACAACGTTGATTTTCAATTGCAAGGGATACCTAGCTTTTAAGGTAAACTAGTATAAGTCTAGTACTATAAATTTGGGAAACAAGAATGGTTCAAAGGTCTGGTTAGCTGATACTAAAAAGTCTAGCTAGGATATTTTGGTTTAACATCCCATCTCATGTTGTATATTTTATATATAGAGCAGTAAACTCTCAGATGTTTTTGAAATTTAAATATATGGATTATGAAATGTAATGTTTATATATGAGTTATAAATTGTAATGACACAATGAATGTTATGGTTGTGAATGAAATGAGAATGCTTGATTTTTGAAGATCATGTGATACGTGTGATGCTATAAATAAGTTAATGTGATCGCTCTAACGTGTCATTCCTATAGGATATACTCTAGTATGTCGGGAATATGCTTTATGGTAGTGTGTGTTACACAAACAAACATTTTCTAACTAATTCCTTCTTTACGCCCTTATTCCTTAACCAGACTAACTTTATTATACTAACTTCCAAGAAGTTGTTAAGGAGTAGCTTGAACAAGAGTGGATATCATAGAGAACTATAAGCTCTCCAATTCTTAATATTAGTTATGAATTGATTAATTCCTCTAGACTTTTCTATTGTTTGGACCATTTTGTTTTTTTTTCTTTCCAAATTCAATATTGTAGATTTGTCTATTCACTTTATTGTTTATTCTTAATTTACTTAGCTAATTAAATACATTAAGAAACATGCTCCTATTGGTATTTAAGTTGCATAACAATTATTGTCTAGATACCAAAAGAGAAGTCACATTCAGAGTAAGTATGATTTATAGTCTCAAGGAATGTTTTACAAAATATACATGTGGGTTGAGCCTAAAGGAATAGAAGTATATCTAAAGTGGAAAGTTTCTTTTTATTGACTAACCATATATGATATGAAACTCTAGAGGTACCTTATTGTTTTATATGAGTCCAAACCAGGGAAAAGGTTGGCCTTTTATTTTGAAAAGCTCCTTAAATAACTAGTTATTAAAAATCCTTAGTAAGTGCATTATCCATATGTAAGAGTCCTTTTATAATGAGTTTGGTCTTTCACTTGGTATGGTGTTACTTGAGGTGAGTGTTACTTGAGGTGAAGAGAAGAGATTAATAAAACTTTGAGACCAGCTATTATGTTAATGACAAATGAGACTACTAATGGAAACTAATGAATCAAACTAGGCCTTTGTAATTTGAGATATACTGAACCTATATTGCTCCAATTATTAAAACAAAAAGAATTTTTTTTGCCATTTCCTACCTTGCATTTAACAAATCTATGAAGAGGCCCTTTTAACTTTATAGCTTGTGTTATGAACTAATAAGTTGAGGGTCTTATTTTAATTTATTAAAGACTTTTACCCTTTAAGAAATAAAAGTGGTCCATCTAACCAAAAACACCTTCTTGGCAATAAGAATCCTTTCCACTCTTTAGAGAACCAACTTATAAAGGTTAGGGTCATTCTCTCTATATCATGTAATCCCTCACTTTGGTAATGTAATCATGCTTAGTCTTAGGCATTCTAATGTATTGGCCCTTTCTCTTTCAATACTCAAACCAATTAAGCCCAAAATAACGATTAAATTTAGGTATATGATCTATCAACCTACACACTTTACTTCACAGTTAAATGGATATGAAGTAACCTATTAGATAACCATCAAAACATCTAAGATCTCTCGCTAAATGTCATGTTAGCTTGATGTGTGAAGTGTTATCAAGGTTGTCCACTCTTATGGTACATTCAAACAGATTTCCTATCTCCACTTCTCAATGTAAGCAAGGCATATAAAGTAGGGATGGCAAAAAGAGCCCAACCTAGCTTGATGTTGACCTAGGTTAACTAGGCCACAGGTTGAGGTTGGGCAGACCATGGTTGGCCCAAGCAGGCCACAGACCAAGATCAAGCCCGGTCTATCCTGACCCGTCTGGTCACAAGCTAGGCCACAGGCCACGATGTGCTCTTGGCCCAGTTTGATCCTTTGGCATCTCTAATATAAAGTGGCATCATAAGCATTAAAGCAAACCATACATTAAACTAATATGAGTTCTTACATACTTATGGTAAGAATAACCCTAAAATCTACTTAGAAATCCATTACAATCATCAAAAACATCCTCAAAACAAGTCCATACATCTTCGCATACCATTAATAAATAAAAATAGATGAAAGAAGAGAGAATAGATGACTTATGAGTTGAAAAACAAAGATCAAGATCTCTTGAATTCACTTAATCCTCCTTTTTATGTGCTACATGACCTTATTCTCTTTGGGTGGAGCAAATTGGAATTGCCAATTGGAAAGCTGGAAAATTCCAACTTCTACCTAGAAAATTCCAACTTTCTCCTTTGATACCTACAATAAGTCCACACTCAAGTAAGTTGATAATCAACACAAATAAGCTCCAAATCTTACCTAAACATTGGCATATAACCATGCAAAATGTATGTACATCAAAACACACGAAAAACATGCAAAACCTAAGCTTAAAAACCTTCATTGATATCCTAATATGCAATTTATCATATATAATCACATACATAAGCAAGTTATATGAAAATAACACAAAACCTATGATAGACATTTTAATATGTATACCAAACATACACATTATCACAGAAAATGACCTAGACATTCCTATAATGAATATCACTTATCAACTTTTCCACACTTACACTTTTACTTGTCCTCAAGCAAAATCAAACATAAAACAATACAATGCTAAAAAATTCACACAAGTATGCACACAATCAACATAAAAATTAGTGGTTCAATGACCTCAACCTTATGGGATTAACTTGATCTTAAATTAGAAATTATTCAATGAGTTCTAATATATCAACCAATTAAATCATGTTTAAGCACTTTAATAAAAACACACATATCAATCAAGATATAAAAAACTTACTCTTACACTTATGAGACTACCAAACATGTATTTACCATTATTGATCAATTAAAAGGTTAACTATCACTAATTATGCTCCCATGAAAGTTATTGTTAGTTTTACAAGATCAGTAAGTTTTTATTCACACACATCACTTTTTCAAGTTTTTTAACACTGACCTGGTCTTTTGACATGAAAGCAAACAACTTATGGTGAACTTCCCCCGATTACTCAACTAGGTTATGTTTTTTTATTTAGCTTGGTTGGAAAGTCATTTTAGCCTTTTGAGGCGAAAACAAACATTTATGATGGATGCCCCTGGTTACTTAGCTATATCACTAATCACAAGAACTGGCTATTAGCTTTATTCTTAACCTTATTGGTTAGCAAGATAGTTATCTATTCAAAACACACGTCTTTTATTTTTTACTTTTTTTTCACATTTTTAACCTACTTCATTTCTTTATAGACAATTATTTACATGAAAGGTCGCTAGGATTATTTACCTATTTAAATGACTTTTAATGATAACCACATGAAAGTGAGTGACATAAAATATAAACTAAGTGTCATATCCTAATTAACATACGTTCCTTGAATATAAAACTTCCTATACTAATATATTTTCATAAGTTAAACTTCCTAAGCTAATAAATTTTCACAAGTTAAACAATTTTTTTAAAACTAATTCTCATTAAAATTTCAGCCATTACCTATTCACACAGTCAAGTGTATGCAAATAAAATGAGAAAAAGGAAAAAATTTAGAAAAGTCATGCAAAAAATGCACATTATATAAACATGGGGAGTCATAAATACAAGCAACAAGCAATGTAAATGCAATTGCATACCAATTCCCCATATGTGAATGACATATTATCCTCAATGTGTGAAAGTGATATACAATGGGACAGCCAAACATATAACACAAATAGCAAAATAAAATAAATAAAAAGTGAAGGCAAGAGAATGCTTATGGGGATTATGACGATGAAGGTGTTGGCGATGGTAGTCCTTGAAGTTTGAAAAATTTTAGGAGTTTCTTTGCAACATTCCACTACCATAAGGCAAATACCCGAACACCCGAAGGACATTCAAGTACATTCCTTATGGTAATGGTATATTGGAGCAAAACATATCCGACTTAGACATGTCAATCTAACCTACACATGGCATCATCTAACACACTTAAAGTTACTAAATTTTTAAAAACCATTCAGATCCATTCATTCATAAAGCTTACACTGATACCACCAAATGACTATTTATAAAAGCTTATACAAAAATCCAGCAAAACGACAAAAAAATAAAGCTAGAGAACTTTTGATGTCAGCTGATAGACCTCTGAGCCATAACTCTATCCAAAAGATTCCTTGAGTCCTGACTAAGGAACTAGGTCTCCTGACTCGTACCTG
>JANITW010013395.1:0-10218 GCA_027564335.1 Erythroxylum williamsii | reverse complement strand
ATATATTAGTTATTATATATATATAGTCATAACCCTAAAGAATAATAATAAGGCGTAAAACATGGAAGTTATCGGATGAAAGGGACGGTGAATTTATTTATGGATATGAATCTGATGAAGAGCTCTATGTACAAGAAGAACAACCCAAAAGTAGTAAAACTAGAGAACAAGAAGTCGGAAGACAATATGTAAAAAGAGAACATGTCAGTGGAGATAAACGCAAAAAAGATCAACAAGAATCATATCAATGGAGATCAGATGACATATTAAATCAACACAGATATTATCAAAATGGATCATTCGAGAAAAATATCTCAAAATAGTAAACATTGTCAATGTAAAAATTGTCTTAAGCTATGGTTAAGATAATAAAATTTTGTTTCCTATTTCTGTCTTTTCATAATCTGAATTATTATCAACTAAATATGTATTATTATAATTTTTTATATATTAATTATTAATAAGAATTATGCATAGTTTAAAGTAATATTATATATTTAATTAAAATTAATTATTAATTTAAATATGAATTTATTAATTTTCATTTAATTTTTGTATTAAATTAAAAAATAAATTTAATAATTATTAATAAATTAATTAAAATTTAAAATATCCACAAAATATATAGATTTTAAATAAATTTGATTTAATAATTAAAATATATTCAAAATAAATATTAAAATAATTTTTATTGATAATTATTAATAAATATTATATATGAGATTAAAATAAATAAATAATTAAAAGTAATTTTTAGTTAAGTTTTATTTAATATGTAATTATTATCAGCAATAAAAATATAATTGTATGATATTAATAATTAATCAGTTTTGTTTTCATTTTAATTTAAGACAAAAACTAAAAACCAAAAACAAAAGTAGAATCAAGCAACACATAACAAAAAGAATTTATTATAGAGATTTTCAGTAAATTTAAAGATTAAGGAGTTTTTCTAAAATTAGTTTGAATCATATTTAAAATTAAAATTAAAATATATTTTTAATAAAAATTTTATAAAAATTTCTAAAATTAGTTAACTCAGTCTTTTACCAGAACATAATATCTTGAAAGGAAGGGAGTGAGTGTTCTTTGGGATCAGATAACTTACTCGAACGATGACGTCGGAGTCGGACTCACTATCTCCACGGTAGATAGTGCTACCTTTGATCTTAAAATCAGGGACACTCTCCGATGTCTTGTTAGATGCCAAAAACACGTCTAATTGAGTCCTTTTTTGCATCAGTGACGATTTCTTGACGCTAAAAAGCAAATCTTTCTCGTCTGTGCTCTCTCCCCTGAACACTTGCCACCTACCGTGCCTGGTCCTTATCTGAAATGGAAGAACGAAAGACTACGGTTTAGTATTCCTGGTGTTTTCTGAAAGTCAAATGATGATCTAATCCTGATCTTAACAAACCTTCTGCTTGAGAGTGACGAGGATGTTACCGGCGGCGTCTTTTAAGTGCCTGCGATCATGGATGCTCATAAACTTACTTTTGACGCTGAAAATGAGTGTACCTTTAACGTCAATGACCCTGAAATCATCTGCAATCGTGAGGCCAACAGGGTATTGTGTCAGGAACTGTGGTCCAATCACCACTACTGGTTTCTCCAATGGATGGCGCGCAGTCATTGCAGGAACAGGGTTGCTTGCTTGGCCGGCCATGTTCAATCGAGAAGATCAAAAAACAGTGAAACTAACAAACAGATTCAGCGAGCAGGATTGGTTTTGCAAGTGAGTGAGAGTTTGGCTTGGTAATATATATAGGGAAGGGGAGTCAAGGCGTTGACTTAACATGTTCGCCTGTTGTGTGTAACGAAAGCATGTTCCTACGAGGTTCTGAATTTAACCAAATTCAAATCTGTCGTCTTAATCTCAAACCCAGTCGTCGAAATTCACTGGCTCGAACATAATTTAATTTTAAGGACCACATGTCACATCTAATCCCATCTTTTATCCTATCCTAAAAGTCTTGGTCTTCATAATTATTTTATTTTTATTAACTAATTATTTAATTATTGAATGAAACACTGTCATTTTGTTCAAACAGAACCGACTTAAGCACGTTTCTTTCATCCACTTGAAGCATTATTCTATTAGCAGCAGATTAAATATTACCAATGAATAGACACGCTTCTTTCATCCACTTGAAGCATTATTCTATTAGCAGCAGATTAAATATTACCAATAAATAGACTCTTGTGCATATATCGGTAATAAGAATGATAATGAATATAATAAGGAATGAGAATAGATATTATCATTATAATTATGATGGTTAGTTAAGAGAAATGAATGATTACTACCATTGATAATGGTTGGTTTGTAAAAAATATTGAGAAATACAAATTAATTAATTATATTGTAATTAATTAATTAATTACAATAATTTAATTGATGAATGAATTATATTTTAATTAATTATATTGCAACAAATTAATTAATTATATTTTTAATTAATTTTAATATAATTAATTATTTAATTATAATATTTTAGAAATTTATATTGTAATTAATTAAATTTTAATTAATTAATTATAATATTTTAATTAATGAATGAATTATATTTTAATTAATTATATTGTAATTAATTAATTAATATTGTTATTAGTTAAAGAATATCAAACCTTTATAAACTAGAAAAAATCAAGTATTGCTTTGGGTCATAAGATAGGAATAAATAATGGTGACAAAGCTACTATATTGAAGAACAAAGGATATTGGAGTAATGGCTCTCATTGAGAGGAATAGAGCATTGTCCAAAAATTAGGAATGAAAGTATAAGTCATCCAATCATAACTTCTTACTAAACTTTATTTTTCATTCCATACCCATTCCTCTTTCCTCATACCTACCAAACAAGTACACCCTAAGTATTCTCTTTGCTAAACTAACTTGTTCTTTGTCCATTCTATGGATCTAAATGGCTAAGAACTACACAAACCGGAGGATCTAGGAGCAGATTTTGAGTTTTACGGGACAATTCAAGAAGTAATTTCTCTCGCAGTTTAAAAATTCTTTAATTCTTAAAAATTTTAAAAAAGTTTCTTTAAGTTTTTAGCTTTTATAAAAACTCCTTTTTTAAATTGTGAATAAAAATAATAACCAAATAGAAGTGTTATAAACATTATATAAACTAATCAAATATCATTAATATCAAAACTCAAATAAACTCTTAACCCTGATTTGAAATAATTAAATTTAACTTAAATTAATAATTATTAATTTGAGTCGAATTTAATTAATTTGGTTTGAGTTTAAGAGTTAGATTGAATGATTATGTAAGCAACATCTGATTGGTATAAGTATCATGTTTATGCGAGATGTATTTCGTAGTTACTTTTTATCTGAATTATGAAAAAAGAGATTTTTTCTAAAAATTTTAAAACTAAAAGAAGTTTTTTTCAAAAATTTTAAAATTAAAGGAGTTTTCAAAATTTTTTGGGGATTTTTATGTATTTTATCTTTATATAATTTGGTTGAAGTTGGGCATCATCTGAATATTGATAAAATCAGATGAAGTGAAGTCTGGAATAGTATGGTCTTAAATTGATGGGTGAAGAATAAAGATATAGGCTTGGTTTAAGAAAATTTACAAAAGTTATCTTTTTATTTTTATAAATTTTAATTATCTTTAAAAACTTATTTTCTTTTACTTCAACACTTAGATTCGACTCGAACCAATTAAACTTAAATTAATAATTTAAAATAATTATTATAAATTATTAATTTGAGATAAGTTTATTTAGTTCAGTTCGAGTTTAAGACTATGTTTGGTTGGACGTAAAGTTTTTGATAAACATATATAGATCTTCATATCAGAAATGATCTTTTCTGTTTAATGTGTATCTCATTTGATTTTATTTTGTGTATCTTATTTATCTTGCATATCTTATTTGTTATTATTACTAGATACCAAAACACATGTATAAATACCTGTAAAAGCTATTCAGCAAATACACAATCAATACAATACAATTGCATTTCAATTGCTTCCTTCTTCTGTTCTTTCATGGTATCAGAGTCTATACAGTAATCCTATTACCGGGCTAGCAATCTTTTTCTCAAACACCTACAATGCATACACAAACAGCAAAACCAACACACAAAAACATCTGACCCTGCATACACAAACAGTAGAAACCAACACACAAAGCCCCCTGCTTTTTTTTTCAGAACCAGTACATCACAAATATCATCCATGGCTGATCCCTCTTCCCCCACATTACCATTTAATCAGATTACAAACTTCCTAACCACAAAATTAGATTCCTCCAATTACCTCATCTGGCGAAACCAAATACACGCCATTCTTGTCACTCTGATCTCATTGGGTATGTCGATGGATCACTCCCACCACCCTCTGTCACTACAGATGCAGAATAGCTCAGGTGGCAAAAATTTGACCGACTTGTCTACTGCATTCTCACCGCATCTCTATAAACCTCCACTGCCCGTCTTGCCATTGGATGATCCACAACCCGTGATCTTTGGCTCAATCTAGAGCAACACTTCATGCAACAATCTAGCTCCCAACGTTCTCTGCTCCGACGGAAACTTCATACCCTACAAAAAGGGCAACAATCGATTACAGATTATCTTACGACTATCTCAACAACGGCAGAGGAACTAGTAGCTATAGGTGATACAATATCTGATTCTGACCTTATACTTTTCACTCTGAATGATTTACCTGCAGATTTTGAATCCTTCATAACGGCGGTGGAGAATCGCGACTCCAGCATCTCCTTTGACGAACTTCGGGAAAAACTCCTCATCCACGAACAGCGACTGCTCTCGTTCCACTCTGCTCCACCATCGGACACTGCCCTCACCACTTCAATGTCCAACCATTCACCCTCTCCACACACCTTCGGACATGGCGGCTACAAAACGAGGAGAGGAGGAGTTCGCGGGCATCAACATGTTTTTAACCCTAATGGCCAATATCCTCTAAATGGGCCAACTGGGCCAAATCGTTATGGCCATGGACCTGAGCTGATTGGGCCATCAATTTTTGGGCATTTGTCTAATTCCACTGGGCCAGTCCCTTTTAACCAATATTCCTCTAAGCCCAGCCCAAACTATCAGCAAAACCAATCTCATAACCATTTTAGGTCCAATAAACCTTCCTCTATGCCAAATTTGTTGGAAATGGGGACATATTGCTACACACTGTCGTTTCCGATATTCTGAATCTCAAAATTGTCCCCTTCCGGATCCCACAAACCCTAATAATTTATCCACTGCTTTCACTGCCGTCGACATTACAAAATCTTCTTATCCTTCAGATGTCACTCCTACTACCCTTGCAGAATGGCTACCCGACACTGGTGCAACAACCCACATGATTGCTGACTCTCAACTTGTCGAATCCTCAACACCATACAATGGTCCAAATACAATAATTGTCGGTAATGGACAAACTCTTCCTATTTCCTCTACTGATAATCTCACATTCCCTACTCCCATTAGAACCCTTCACCTAAATGACATTTTAGTTGTTCCCAATCTTACTGCAAATTTACTTTCTGTAGCAAAATTTGTTAAGGATAATTCCTGCATCATTGAATTTAATCCTTTTGGTTATATTGTAAAGGATCTCCACACCAGGATACCACTTCTCGCGGGTACCATCCACAATAATCTTTACCCATTGAAGATTCCAGTCAATTTCACAAATCCGATTGCTTTCCACACCACCTCTACTCCAATTCAATTATGGCATCAGCGTCTTGGTCATCCATGTCCTGCTACACTCTCTAGGTTATCTCCCCTTTTAAATATCAAACCTCATGTAATAAAACATTGTACTTCTTGTCTTCAAGGAAAAAGTACTCGTCTTTCTTTTCCCTTATCTTCTCGTGTTTCAAATAAGCCACTACAACTTATCCATTGTGATATTTGGGGACCATCTCCCTCCCTTTCCTTCTCTGGCTTTCGTTATTTTATTCTTTTTGTTGACGATTTCAGTCGATATACATGGATTTATCCTTTAACCCACAAATCTCAAGCCATTTCTCATTTTCAGACATTCAAATCTCAATCTGAAAATCTTTTTTCGACTTCTATAAAAACTATTCAATGCGATGGAGCTCCTGAATTTGTCAAAGGTCTGTTCGCTAACTTTCTTACTATACATGACATTAATTATCGTATTTCTTGTCCTCATAACCCACAACAAAATGGGATCGTCGAATGTAAAATTTGTCATCTTACTAAAACTGGTCTCACACTCCTAATTCATGCTTCCCTTCCTAAAGCCTTTTGGTATGAAGCCTTCTCTATAGCTGCCTACCTCATAACTCTATTACCAACCCTTGTTCTCCATAACAAATCCCCCTATGAAATTCTGTTTCTAACAAAGTCCAACCTTTCTCACCTTCCAGTCTTTGGGTGCACTTGTTTTCCCTTCATTGGGTCCAAATGTTCAGATAAACTCAAACCAAAGTCTACAAAATGTGTCTTTCTCGAATATTCTCCTAATTACAAAGGCTATCGCTGCCTTGACCTACCACATCTAAAATATATATCTCTCGTCATGTTCGTTTTGTTGAAAATGACTTTCTATATACTAGTTTCTCTCAATCTTCCTCGCCTGTCTCAAACCCTTCATTGTCCATCTCCTTACCGCTACCTATGCCTCCACTTACCACCTCACCAACAACCTCCTCTCCACCCCCTATCCCACATCATCCCATAGTCACCTGCACCCGTCATCAAACTCGCATTCCTTGCACATTCTCTTATTATGTAACTTACTCTACCCACACACAAGATTCTGCTGATCCTGATCCCACTTCTTTCAACTAACAAGTTCCCACATTGGCCTCAAGCCATGCTTGACAAGTTCACAACTCTTCATCACAACAACACATGGACTCTTGTCCCTCCACCACCAAATGTCAATCTTGTTGGTTGTAAATGGGTCTTTCGCACAAAACGAAATTTTGATGGAACTCTTGATTGCTATAAAGCTCGTCTTGTTGTCAAAGGCTATCATCAGACTCATAGTATAGATTACACAGATACTTTTAGCACAGTTGTCAAACCCACTACCATCCGTCTCATCCTTACATTTGCAATCTCCAAAATTGGCAAATTCGTCAACTCGATGTCAACAATGCCTTCTTAAATGAAAATCTTCAAGAACTAGTCTTTATGACTCAACCTCCTGGCTTCCTAGATACACATCATCCCTCTTACGTTTGTCGCCTCCATAAAGCTCTCTATGGTCTCAAACAGGCCCCTCGTGCTTGGTTTCATCGCCTCAGTCAAAACCTTCATGAACTTCCCTTTGTCTCTACTAAATCTGACATGTCACTTTTCGTTCATCATACCTCCTCCAATACTACCTTTCTTTTAGTATATGTAGATGATATCTTGATTACGAGTTCTTCACCGTAATTCATCACCACCCTTATTCAAGATCTTAACACTTCCTTTTCCATCAAAGACTTAGGCCCAATTCATTATTTTCTTGGCATTGAAGCTACCCACACATCAAATGGCCTTTTACTCACATAAACCAAATACACCAATTAACTACTACATCGTACTAGCCTAGATCACTCCAAATCTATACCCACACCAATTACACCCACTCTTCCTCTTTCAAAAAATCATGGCATTCCTCTTCCTAATCCTACTGAATATTGGAGTATTGTTGGTGCCCTACAATACCTTTGTCTTACTCGCCCTGACATTTAATTTACTGTCAACAATTTCTACAATGTCCTACTGGCATTCACTAGACCGCGGTGAAATGGATTCTTCGCTATCTCCGCTATACACCCTCTTCAGGTATACATTTAACCCAAAATTCTTCTCTTACCATACAGCCCTACTGTGATGCTGATTGGGCTGGCTGTCCTGATGATCGTTGTTCTACCTCTGGCTAATGCATTTTTCTTGGCTCCAACCTCATCTCCTGGAGTGCTAAGAAACAACCCACTGTTGCCAGATCAAGCACTGAAGCTAAATATAGAAGTATCGCCCTTGACGCTGCAGAAATATGTTGGCTTAAATCCATTTTAAGTGAAATTGGCTCCTCTGACGGTACACCTACACTCTGGTGTGATAATCTTGGTGTCACTTTCCTTGCTGCTGATCCAATTGCATATCGAGATTGACATTCACTTTGTTCGTGATTTAGTGGCCAACAAAGTTCTTTATATTAGACACATCTCTTCATCTGATAAAATTGCAGACATCATGACTAAAGCATTAGCTTCATCTGCTTTTCTTCTCCTTCGCAGCAAGCTCACCGTTTCTACCCATAATGAGCTTGAGGGGGGATGATACACATATATAGATCTTCATATCAGAAATGATCTTTTCTGTTTAATGTGTATCTCATTTGAATTTATTTTTGTGTATCTTATTTATCTTGCATATCTTATTTGTTATTATTATTAGATACCAAAACACATGTATAAATACCTGTAAAAGCTATTAGCAAATACACAATCAATACAATACAATTGCATTTCAATTGCTTCCTTCTTCTATTCTTTCATACTTAATTAGCAAAATGTTTATAATGTATTAAAAAAGCTCATTTTTCTTAATGATTTCAAATTTAATAAAAATATTACCTTGAGTTAAGTATATTGGATCCTTTGTAGTTTGACATTTTATCAACCCTCTCATGGTTTTAGTTCTGTAATATTTGTCTCTCGCTTCCATTAGAAACCCTAATCATAAATACAAAGGATTGTCATTTTTTGTAACATGGAACATAGTCTATCGTAACGATTGATGTGGTGTGGATTATTCAACCCACACAACTTGTTACTTCAGACAATGTTGTTCTATAATTAGCAAGATGGTACTCGAGATCAAATCATCAAAAAAAGGCTGAAGTTGTGTCATGCCAGCTATGTAGGGAATATGAACAATTGACGAAGTGGAAAGAAGATTAAAGTTGACCGAAAATTGTATCTTTAGTTTTTTGGTTTGAATCGAAAACCTTTGCTTACATTTTATTATTTAGTCTATTTACCGGAACTGACAACATTCGTGATTATGCAGGATTATACACGAAAAATCCTTAAATTTTTTCTCTGAAAACATTTGTCAAAATTTCCTAGATTAGCGGTGTGTTTGATATTGATCTCAACCTACATAATGCATATTATTTTTATGATTATCCCTATAAACTAATTTATCAAACTTGAATTCTTGCACCAAAATTTTTTGACCAATCTCATATGTAATTGTAAGTAAAATGCAACACCAAAAATGTCTACCTTTGGTGTTTTGGATAACTTTTTTAATGATTATGCCATTCTTCAATTTTGTTCTGGATTTTTACGATTGTCCCTACAAAATGCTTTGTCAAACTAAATTTTTATATTGTAAAATTGACCAATCTCATATTGTAAGTGCATAGTAAAATACAACACTAGAAAATGTTTATAGTATTAAAAAGCATTAGTACAACCTAACTGCTAGAGACTTTATAACTTCCCTTGTACATTGCACTTTTTGGCTTCATCTTTACTATTGTAATGACCTCCTTTAATTTCCTCGATTTTCTTAAGTTCTACTTCAAGATCATTATAAGTTATTATATTATCTAGTGAAATCTATCAAGCATATCCTCCTCCAGCTATCAAAGCTATAAAGGTAAACAGATGCATCTAAATCGATAATATAATAATTATGCACATCCTAATTACTGACAAAAAAATGATGGCTTTTGTTCACGGATCATCAAGCAAACATATGTATACTTAAGTACACACATATTTTTGTAACATCCCAACTCCGATAGGAAGGGTAAAATAGTAAATTTGGCATAGGACGAGATGGATTGGAATGACTTAGGACTGTTCATGCATAATAGGATTGACACTAAATATCATTTGTGCACATGAAAGTACTGTACATGCATACAAGACATTCCCGATTTTCATGCATAATGTAATTTTATTGTGATTAACGTGGTTATTGGGTTTGAAAAATTATTCTGAGTAAGTCATTGAATGTTTTATATTTTAAGGAATTTTCAGGAATTTTTCTGGAATTTTTCGGAGAAAATTCCTGGACCGGAAAAAAATCGCCAAGTGGTGAACCGGTCGATTTTCGGTACCGAAATTGTTATCAATTGGTACTGGCCTATTGGATATTTTGTGATAGGGTCGAAATATGGACCCTTAACAATGGATTGAACATTTATTTGGTTTTTGGATTATTTGTTTTTATCAAATTTT
>JANITW010013357.1:0-10220 GCA_027564335.1 Erythroxylum williamsii | reverse complement strand
CAAAAGTCAACTTTTAAAGGCCAAAAAGTCAACCTTTCACAATTTTTTCATCATTTTCAACTTAATCTTAGTCAACTTATCCACTTGATCATTCACATTACTACATCAAATTGTCACTCAAGGTTCGGGGTCCAACACTTATGTTCTTCATATGGTGTAGGAATTTATGTAAATGTTAACACATTTTGATGTCTATTTATGGAGTGAAATAAAATCGATAACTGAGGCTTGCGGGTAGAATCTGTAAAGGTGAGGCTTTACTATATACGTCCATCCCAATTAGAATATCTGGGCCAGTGGATGGCTTCCAAGTACTTTAGTCCACACTGTACACTGTGGAAAGAATCTGGTCCTGATCTTTCTCTTCGTGATAAGCCCAATCTTAAATGAGTTACCATTAGCGGCAATGAAATATTCGTCATGAGAAGTCCACACTTCAGGAGGTAAAATAATGGTCTTTATGATTGTTCTGCTGGATCCAGTATCCATAAACCTAATAACCTTGATGGGTCTATCATATTTTTCTTATCGAAGAAGTGGATCTGGACATAGAGATGAGAAATTTTAACTGGTTCATGATCCAGTTTCAGACATATCTACTGTAACATGTATAGAGAAGAGGACGATTCTCTGTCATCAAAGGATTTGTCATCAAAGGAAGAGATAGACATAACAAACTTTGTATCCTCGTCTTTAATTGTTTGTTCTTCAATAAGATCTTCAAGGTTATCAGAGGAATGAATAGGCAAGATTGACTGGACAGATTCTAATAACTTGATATCCTTCCTTCTATTATGAGGACACTGTCTTGCAAAATATCTTGGTTGTCCACAAAAATAACATTTATCAACCTTTTGAGATTGAGGAGATTTTCATTTGAAGAAACAAACAAATCTTTTTTTTTTCTTCTCATTCTTTCTAAAGATTGTCTTTGTTGGATCGCCTATGGCCCGAGTATTCTCAATACGCAGCTGAAAAGATCATAAAACAATAGTAAGTATAACCGAAAACTATAGCATGCATGAAAATACCTCTTGATACAGATTTTCTTTTTCAGATTTGTAGACAATACAATGCGCGAATGTCCTCTACCAGTATCCACACAAGCATGAACGATCTGGGTAGCAGCTCATGTGTACTAGCACGTTCAAAAATCCTTTCGAACACCGCATAGTTTTTCTCTCGGAAGGTGGCTAAGGTTTTCGTCTCTTATCTCTAATGAGACATAAGTTTCTCTATTTATGGAGAAACCCTAATTTCTATTTCTATTAGGAATAAGAACATCATAATTCTAAACCCATTAGAATTATTGAAGCCCAATAAGTTTCGGCCTATATTATATCTCATATAATAAAAGCCCGACAACTTATTTCAATCTAGCTCAATAAATATATCTACATATATTTATTCAATGCCTAATAAATTAGGCCCAAAAGAATAAGCCCAGATCACATCACTCTTTGTGTGCGACCCTGTAGGCTTACTTGATGTTGGCAATGGGCTTGACCACACTTCAAGGCCCATAAGTCATAAGCGGCCTCTAGCAAGACATTATGATTATCTAAATCAAATGAGGATCGGTAATATGATTTAACTTGTAACCATGGATACAAACTCAATCCCTTTGTAACACGATATCAAGATTAATCACAAGACATGGTAGATGCCAACCTTTGATTAATCATAGTTTCTTGATCCCCAAGTTGACTGATTATAACAAATGACATCGATGACTCCTCATCAATTCATTTGAGCACAGCCATAAATTTCTTCAGTCATACTTTTCAAGAGGCCCAATGATATCTCTCTAATTTAAAAGAGGGATTTACCATCTACGTCCTTCACATCCCTCCGTATGATTTATTTAGTGTCCAACATAAGACTATTTGTTATCCGGTTAAAGATAACTTAGTCTAATATCAAAACACTAAATTCCTCATGTCAGGAACCATGATGACTTCAGGTTATAAGACTAAAGTCAAACCATATTGAGAATCACTAATGACATGAAACCATGTAGTGTTCTCTCTGTAGGTCAGTCCAATATATGTTCTCTAACATGTATCTATGTTTCTGATTTGATAACTCGTATCCATGATCAGAAAAACGTAATCATCAATCAGAACACATACTAGCCTTAATTCATTATTGTTCCACTAATAATGATCGACCAAGGACAGTTTAGAATAGTATTATAAAGCTTATGGTTTAACTATCAAGTCACATACTTGATGACATAAGCCTAATACTATTCATGGAATGTAAATCACATTACATAAACGATATACATGCACATATAAAAGAATACCTCATAATATATTATTAATAAGTCATAATGTTAATACAAAAGTCACATATGTCCGTTGTCCTAGGGCACACTACTAACAATCTCCCACTTGCACTAGGCCCAATCGGTCAAATATTAATACCCATGGACCTCGTATGACTTTTATGCTTAGGTTGCAGAAGAGGCTTAGTAAGTGGATCGACAATGTTGTCATTTGTACCCACTTTGCATATCTTCACGTCTCCTCTCCCAAGGATCTCTCTCAATAGATGGAAACGTTTGAGTATATGTTTGAATTTATGATGTGAGTTTGGTTCCTTAGCCTGTGCTATAGCCCCATTATTATCACAATAAAGGTCTATAGGACTTGCAATACTAGGAACAACTCCAAGCTCAGTGATGAACTTCCTGATCCATACAGCTTCCTTAGCTGCATCCGAGGCAGTAATGTACTCAGCTTCAGTTGTAGAATCAACAACAGTGTCTTGCTTTGAACTTTTCTAGCTCATTGCACCTTCATTCAAATAGAACAAAAAACCTGATTGCGATCTAAAATCATCTATGTCAGACTGAAAACCAGCATTAGTGTAAACATTTACAACTAACTCTCCTTCAAGTCCTCTATAGACTAGGAACATATCCTTAGTTCTTCTCAAGTACTTAAGGATATTCTTAACTACTATCTATTGACTCTCACCATAACTAGATTGGTATCTACTTGTTATGCTCAAAGCATATGAGACATCTGGTCGAGTACATAATATGGCATACATGATAAATCCAATTTCTCTAATTAGATGAAACTTTCACAGAACATGTTTGGATCTTTGGTGTGACCTTGGTTCCTTAGCTTATGTAATAACACCAGTATTGTCACACAATAAAGGAACAACTTTCTCTATTTAAGGAACCATACCAAGTTCAGTTAAGAACTTTTTCAACCAAACAGCTTCCTTAGCTGCTTCACATGTAGCTATGTATTCTACTTCAGTAACTGTATCAACCACAGTAACTTGCTTAGAACTTTTCCAACTCACTGCTCCTCTAAGGTGAAAATATAACCATAGGTAGATTTGCTATCATCCTTATCTGATGCAAAGCTAGCATCAGTGTAACCTATTAACTTTAACTCATAATCTCCATATATGAGGAATTGGTCCTTAGTTCTTCTCAAGTACTTAAGGATAGTTTTAACCATTTTTCAATGTTCCTCACTTGGGTTACCTTGATACCTGCTTGTTATTCCTAGTGCGTAGGCTACATCAAGTCTTGTACATGTCATGGTATACATGATAGCTCCCACTACACTGGCATATAGGGCCCTACTCATGTGCTCTCTTTCTTCTAAGGTTTTAGGACAATCCTCCCTACTAAGAGAAATTTCAGTGCCTATCGGTAGATAACCTTTTTTGGAATTTTCCATGTGATACTTTTTTAAGATAGTATCAATGTACATGGATTAGGAAAGTCCTAGTAGCTTCCTTGATCTATCTCTATAGATCTTGATTCCAAGAATGTAAGCTGCTTCTCCTAAATCCTTCATAGAGAACTGTTCAGATAACTAAATCTTTGTCTTTTGCATGGCTGGTACTTCAATTCCTATTAGCAATATGTCATCTACATACAACATTAGGAAAATAACTATGCTCCCACTAACCTTCTTGTGCACACATAGCTCTTCTTTGCATTTAACAAAATCAAACTTTGTGATTGTTATATTGAAGCAAATATTCCAACTTTGTGAAGCTTGCTTCAATCTATAAATGGATCTTTGTAGCTTATATATTTTATTAGGAGCAGATGGCAATGTGAAACCTTTAGGTTCATATAGACATCTTCCTTCAACTCTTCATTAAGAACAGCTATTTTCACATCCATTTTTCATGTCTCATAATCATAATATGCAGTTATAGAAAGTAGAATCCGAATAGATTTGAGCATTGCCACATGGGAAAAAGTTTCATCATAATTAATACCTTCTTTTTTATGATATACCTTGGCAACAAGATGGGCTTTATAGGTTTCAACATTTTCGTCCGCTCCAATTTTTTTCTTAAAAACTCATTTACATCCTATAGGTTTTATATCCTTTGAGGGATCAACCAAAGTCCATACTTTGTTGATTCTCATATAATCTAACTCAGATTCCATGGCCTTAAACCACTTCTTATGATTTGGACTTACCGTAGCCTCTTCGTAAGTCTTAGGGTCATCATCAATATGATTATCTTCATCACCTTGCACCATTAAGTTTAATATATCTGGTGCATGACGATCCTTAGTAGAACTTCTAAAAGACCCATGTTCAATAGGTTCTTCCTCTACTTGATCTTGTTGTTGCACTGGTTCTTGGATAGGTTCATTAACCGGTCCATTCTCCTCAACAGTTAAGGCTGGTACCATATACGTTAATTTCAAGACTTTAAGTAAAGGTTGCTTAACATGCATCTGATGCTCTTGAGCTTGTGCTGATTCATCAGAATCTTGGATTTCATTAAAATCTATTTCTACACCATAACTTCCTCCGTTAAGGAAATCCCTTTCTAAAAAGGCCACATTTCTGGCCATAAACATTTTATGTTCAGATGGATGATAGAAATAGTATCCCATAGTTTCCTTGGACTAGCCAACAAATCTACACTTGTCATACCTTGCTTCAAGCTTATCTGGCTGCAATCTCTTAACATAAGCTGGATAACGCCAAACTTTCAAATGTTTTAGGTTAGGCTTAAGTCCTTTCCACATCTCATATGGAGTTTTAGTGATTGCTTTAGTGAAAACTTTTTTTAATAAATATGTAGCGGCTTCCAAAGCATATACTCATAGGAAGATAGGAAGATCAGTGAACCCCATCATGGATCTCACCATATACAATAAGGTTTGATTTCTCCTTTCTAAAACACCATTGTGTTGTGGTATTCCTGAAGAAGTCCACTGAGACAAGATTCCATGTTGCCTTAGATAATCAACAAAATCATCACTAAGATACTCACCGCCATGATCAAATCTTAGTGGATTTATACTCTTACCAGTTTTCCTTTTAACTTCACTACGAAATCTTTTGAACATTTCAAATGATTCAGAATTGTGTTTCATAAGATACACAAATCCATATCTTGATATATCATCAGTGAAGGTGATAAAATAAGAATATCCACCTTTAGCTTGAACTTTCATAGGCCCACATACTTCAGTATGTATGAGTCCTAAAAGTTCTCTAGCTCTCTCTCTAGTTCCGATAAAAGGAGATTTGGTCATTTTGCCTTTGAGACAAGATTCACAAATTTCTTATGATTCATAATCATATTAACCAAGGCATCCATCCTTGTGCAACTTGTTTACTCTTTTCTCACCAATATGACTAAGTCTATAATGCCAAAGATAAGTTTGATTTACTTGGTTAGCTCTCTTCCTTATATGACCAAAAATATTCATAATTAGATAAACAACTATTTCAGGTAAGACATAAAGACCATATTGTAAATAACCACTGACATATAATTCATCATCATGAAATATATCACATTGGTTATTCTTAAAGATTGTATGATATCCACGTTTGTCTAATGACGAAATGGAAACAATGTTCAAAACAAATGTAGGAACATAATAACAATCATCTAATAATAAAGTCTTTCATGTCGGCATAATAAGAGAAATAATTCCCACAGCTAGGATGACAACACTTGCTCCATTCCCAACTTGTAGCGTAACTTCTCCCTTCTTCAATCTCCTACTGATCCTTAGACCCTGCAACATATTGCATATGTTAAAGCTACTACCAGTATCTAATACCATTTAGCAGAATCAATAGTAGTTAAAGATATCATGAAAACATTTTTCTTAAATATCCCACCTTGTTTCTTGCCTTTCAAAGTAGCCAAATACTCTGGACAGTACTTAAAATATGCATCCAATGCATTATCATCATCAATTCCCTCAGGAGGCTCTTCCTTCATAGGTCTATTGATCATATCGATAAGTTTTTCATGCATGAGAACAATTCTCAGATTGTGGTACCAATCATCAAAATTGTTACTCGTTAGCTTGTTAGCATTAAGAATGCTTCGCAGTGATATAATAGACATTTTAAGAAATCTAATAAAAGGAAAACACTAAAATGAGAACACAATCATATATCATTAAGATATAGACTTTTATCTAAATGATATAAAATTTTTAAAACATAAATGAGCCCCTTGGTTGTCAAGTCAATACTCATGTATAATAAAAGAGTGATAAATAGCCTATTTTATCATATAAAACTTTTATAGTAGGCTCAATACTAAATAGTCCCCTGGTTGTCAGGTCATTCCTATTTGTATAATTTAATTTATCCATCCAAGTGATGGAGAATTAATTAATATTATACTCCCTATGTAGTCTAAGCTAGCTAAAAGTATAAAATTAAGTAATTTATCCTCACACATGCATCATATGCAATAAAAAATATTATTTATTCCTGAACTACAAGTTATCTGGTTATTAAGTCATTCCTTGTAAAAAAATATTATTATCTACTTGGGTAAAAATTTATTTGTGATAAAATATCATATATTATATCAAAATAACTTTAATAATTTTAAAAGTCAAGATTTTATGTTATTAAAACAATTTTAATAACATTAGTTATCATATCACCTTTCTAAATAACATTTACAATTAAAGATGGTTATCAATATAAACTCACGCATAATGAACGAGTTTTCAATATCTGGACAATGATATTTAATGAGTACGACGCACATTTTTAACATCTGTCCAAATACTTATGTGCCGCATGCTTTTACAATTGTTTGTAACAAGTTTACCATACTTTTAAACCAAATGCTTTGAAAACTTTCTATTATATCACTCAACATCTGTTAAAACACTTTTAAAGTAAATGTTATTCAAACCTTCCATTCTCTATCAAAAGTAACGACCTTTGCATTACCCATGCATACAACACCTTATTACATGCATTTAATGTATTTTATAACCTCACTCAACTCTCTTCTTTGTAAATGTACATCTATTAGGTGCATTAAATGTGTTTGTCATAAAAACACAACACCTATTAAAATGCATTAAATACGTTCGTCTTTTTGTTCTTCGGTGAAACCACTTTCACAGTGAATGAAATGACAAACTTAAGCATACATGAACAAATAAAATCCGTTATAGGTCATTTTTTGTTAAAAAAATAAACATGAGAAAACATAATCACAAAGATCATGTCAAACATGATCTGTTCATATGCATATAAAACAAAGAATCACCTACTTGAATTCTTGTTGTGATTCCACCAATTAAAGAACTTTTATTTCCTTCTCTTTTTCTTTTAGAAGTTTTCTCTTCTTTTGTCAAAAGTTTTCTTTTTTTTTGTTTAAGATATTTCATATATGTTGTATTGTTGTTTTTAAATGCTACACCTTTAACTATCTTTGGTAGTTATATAAGGGAAAATGACTTTAATAGCCCTCATGGGCGTATTTAATTCATTATCTCCCACTCACACATAAGGGGTTTTAATCTAACTAAGAAAACAAACAAACTCTCTGCAGTTCTCATACTTATGCAATAATCGATGTGACCAGCATACGACGAGAGCACAGTGTCATATATCTATTAGGAGTATATGTCATCTCAATTTAACAAATTTATCATAGGACTTATGAGTCCTTGAGTAGACATTGTATGCTATACCCTAGGTCCTATCTAGCATTTGCAAATTTTCCTTTGATCTCATTTAGTTTCTTGAGTCATGACTGTATTCAAGTTCTCTACTAAAGAGACTATGGCCATTTATGAATACTTTTCATGCGAGTCAATAGTCTAAATTAAATGAACTTCCTCTGTTCTTAATTCTCTTTTGAATTAAATTTAATTTGCTTTCCTAGAATTATTCCATATGATCGCATCTTTTGTGATCTTTTGACAATAACATAAAATAGTAAACCTTAAATTCAATTCCCAAAAATGAAACAAGAGTTATAAGGGTATATGATGAGATTCTTCTTAACCTCAAGGGGTCTCACAAAATGTAAGATGAGATCTTACAACTTACATTAATCCCTTTTTTATGGTCAGTTGTGCGCATATGGTACGAGTCATGTGCTACAGTATTTACCCATTTCATTTAACTGAAACATCTTTCATTTAAAAAATATCGTACAAATGATAGTTCAAACATACTTAATGTTTAGGTTGAGTTCACTTATCTACTCAAAAAAACTTATTCAGAACTCACATTTGGCAGCGTAAGACAAATATATTGATTAACAAATCAAGTTGAACCAATTTCTTTGTGGCATTTATGGTTTAAGTTTCTCGCTCTCAATTATCACTTAGATAATAAACTTTAAACATGCCTCATCTATAGCGAGCATAAAACACTAGAGGTGATTTCCTGTTTGAGAAGGCCAATCTATAATCTGTTTCATATAATTATGATTCATCTAAAAAATATATTTATACATAAACACATATATTCATGAAACAAATGATACACAATGTATAATCTTCATCATGCAGTATATTCAAACGTATGACATTCGATTGAGTGAACATATATAAAGAAATGTTTATCATTATATTTCAACATCTACGTAGTCCTAATGACTTTACATACCCAATGTATACATCTTTAGAAATTGGCTTTGTCATTTGAGTTTGCTATCATATCTCGCATAGATATATATCTCATGTTCACTTCTCCTTGTGCATCTATATATTTCACATAATTATACTTAGTATCTATATGCTTTGTCTTACAATGAAATTTAGGGTCTTTAGTATAAGTGATTGCAGCTTGACTATCACAATTAATGGTCAATAGATTAATTTCACTTTTAGAGACTCCCAAATGTACTAAGAATCGATGAAGCCACACAGCCTCTTATACTGCTGTTGAGAATGCTATAAATTCATCTTCCATTGTGGATATAGCAATGCAAGATTGTTTCATACTTTTCCATGATATTACTCCATAGTTTAGTACGAATACATATCCTGAGGTAGATTTTCTTTCGTCTAAATCTCCTCCCCAGTCTGCAACTGTATACCCTTGTATACATAGATCATTGCCTTGATAACATAATGCATAGTCCATGGTCCCCTTTAGATACCTCAATATTCTCTTTACTACTTTCCAATGTGATTGGCCTAGATTTGATTGATATCTGCTCACCATTCCAATAACGTAACAAATATCTTGTCTTGCACACATCATTGTGTACATAAGACTTCCAACTACACTAAAGTAGGGAACATTCTTCATTTGTTCCCTTTCTTGTGGCATTGATGGACAATTTCTCTTACTAAGACATTCATTTTTAGTAATAGGATTTTCAATTAGTTTGCAATCTTGCATACGAAATTGTTCAAAAATTCTTTGAATGTACATCGCTTGTGAAAGTGATAGCAATTAAACAATCTCTTCAAATCTTGACTCAAAGAATATATGCTGCTTCGCCCATATCTTTCATTTCAAATTCAAATGATAACTAATCTTTGATTTGTGTAAGAAACACTCAGTCATTACAAGCAATCAATATATTATCCACATATAAAAATAAAATTGCGAATTTATCTTTGGACCTCTTAACATACACACAATGGTCTTCATCGATCATTTGAAAATCATACGAAATGATTACCTTATGAAAACGAATATACCATTGTCTTGAAGATTGCTTCAGGCCATAAATTGATTTTAATAATTGACATACTTCATTTTCTTGACCTGCCTTGATGAAACCTTCAAATTATTCCATATAGATTTCTTCATCTAATTCTCCATTGAGAAAAGCAAGTTTTACATCCATTTGATGTAATTCAAGATCCGTACTGGCTACTATAGCCAGAATAAGACAGATTGAAGCAAACTTCACAACAGGTGAAAAAGTTTCCTCATAATCAATTCCCTCCTGTTGCGTATATCCTTTTGCTA
>JANITW010013179.1:0-10230 GCA_027564335.1 Erythroxylum williamsii | reverse complement strand
GTTTCTTGAATCTTTAAAGAAACGGTTAATCAGTTGAGTTCTGTAACTAACTCGAACTGACTCCTTCGTCTTCTTTTTGAATTCCGCATCTTCTTTTCTCCGTCTGTATTTTATCGTCTGTGTTTCTGTGTCTGCGTCTGCTTTTACTATTTCACATCTTCGTCTACTTTACTATTCGCATCTGCGTCTGCGTCTGCTTCTGCGTCTGCTTTGCTTAGTGCCTTCGTCTGCTTTACTATTCGCATATGTGTCTGCGTCTACTTTGCTTAGTGTCTGCTATTCTTTTCCGTCTGCGTCTGCTTTACTTCGTCTGTCTGACTTCGTCTGTATGACTTCGTCTGTCTGACTCCGTCTGTATGACTTCATCTGTCTGACTTCGTCTGTATGACTTCATCTGTTTTGCTTTTCTTTTTATTGATTTTCTTTTTGTTATACATCAAAATCATATCTAAGTAAAGTCATTTGAACTTAACAGTCACCAATTCATAGCTCGTGTTAATGATACATTAATTGATTCTGAACAACCTCCGAATATTCTATGACTATTCAAAAATTTCTCCTCCTTAGTAGCTACCTTTTTAGCAAAATCGCCTATACCATACTCCCATCGCATTACTCTGATTTATCTCATAATTTGTAGTTGTAGGGATCATAGATTACCTCATATACCATATCCTAATATAGATCTCGTATATACTCAAGCACTTTATTAACTAATGTAATCACTTTATCGGATATGTACTCATAATGACCAGTTGACATAACCTTGAGAACTTCTACATATATCACTATCACTTGCTTCATTTTCCATACATACATTCTTAATCAACTTAGAATTATAAACGCATAGCCATCTTGAAATTATGATCTCAATTCACTAGCACCATCTTATACCAGATCATAAATTCCAAGTTCAACTTTTTAATTTCCACTTTGCTTGTACACCTTAAATCTTGTCATTTATACTTATATCCCTATATCCCTCAAACAATCCTTGACAATACATTCACATCTATATCACATCCCGGGATATATCACCATAGTGCAACATTGATGTTATATTTAATAATGTATCCCCCAATCCAAATACATTGAATCCTGATCTATCATATTTACCCATATACCATTTCTCAATCAATCCATGAATATAATTTCACATCCATAACAATTTAGTTACATATACACAACAAAATTCTATCACCAAATTCACTTACATAACCACAAGTGCTGAATCTGTGCTTAACATATCGGATTATGCAATATCTCCCATTTCTAATTATCCACAAACTTTCATTTTCTCATATCATAAAAGAGTATCATTTTTCTCCCTAATTCTATCATCTTGAACTTTTAACAATTGCTCATGCGTGTAACTCATACACATATGCCCATGTAAGATACTAAATCTAGCACTTTGATACCACAACTGTAGGAGCCCAACTTTGGAGTCCTGAAACGGGATCGTAATCCAATGAAATCTCCTTAATCCTCATCGGTTCATCTTCATGCTTTATTACCATAATTATTGGATGGTTAAGTCCTAGTGGACAGGTTCACCGTGCCAAACATTATATTTCACCGCGGCAAACAGACGAGAACTCATACGGAGACAAGTTTGCCATGGCGAACTCTTGACTTCACCACGACGAAGGTCCAGAATTTTCCTTTTCGCTCCTCTCGAAATAAATACTCTGCAGCGAACCTCTTATCTTAACTACGGCAAAAATTCCCAATTTACCAAAATAACGCCTTTCGGGATGGGTTCACTCAAGAGCCTTCCCTAGGTTTCTCCATTTATCCTAACCTAACTTCCACTCTAAGTTATACCAAATTCACTTCCTTTAATGCAACATCATTACATAACCATTCAATTACCAATATTATTTCATCATACTCTGTAATCTCTAGTTATTTAATTCATTTCTTATAACTAATTCTTATACTTCATAATTTCCTATCATTCTTTTTCCATAACATCTTACTTTTGTGTAACAACAATTCGTGTTCAAAATTCATCATCTCAAATCGATAACTTTCTCAAGTATACCTAACTTCAACTCAATCCTATTCATACACAAATTCATACTTCCATTTAACATCCATACATGATTCATAATTCCCTAACATCAAAAGATAAGAGTTCTTACAAAGCCATAATGGCATTTCAAACCACAATACATCAATGTCTCAAAATCCCAAAATATATAAGATACTTGAACTAATAATCCTTGAAATGAGACTAAAGCATCATGATTACAAAATTTTGTTTAAAATACAAAACATGCAGGACTTAAAGCGATGCCTTGACTCTTGATCACTCGATCTCATTTTCTTCACCTGAAGATAGGACGGGGAGGGGTGAGCTTAAAAACTCGTGGGTAACAAGTTTATAACAGATAACAAACAAAACCATTTATAAAGCTAATTTCCATTGAACATTTTCATAAACATATTCATTCCACTTTTAAGATCACAAAACACTTATTTCTCAACATTCTCAACAATGCAAATCATGTATGCATCAACTTGTCGACATATCATAAAAACATAAGCACATCAAAATGGTTTGGGGTGGATCTATAATAGAATATACTACACATTTCCCATAAAGGTGTTGTATAGCCATGAATAGAACATACTAACGCAATCCCACATAATGGTTTTGCGTAGTTGTGAACTTATAGGAGTCTATGAAGGAGCTCCATGCCACTAGCGGGTAGGTGAGAGAAGCCTTTTGTCAAAGTACACTTGACTTTACTTAGGGGACGACCACAAAACTCACATAATATGTATTTCATGACTTGAAAGTAGATTGCCCAATTGGCACATTTCGAAAGCATGATTTTTCTTGACAATTTTCCACAAAGGCATATTTCGAAAACGCAATTGTTCATAAATATGAAATATCTCATATTTTATCAACCAAATTCACATATCAAACATATAGAAATTTCTCAAATCATTTGAAACAATAATGCAACAATTATGAAGCAATTTGAAATCATTTTATTCTCTTGCTTTTAAAAGAAACATTTATGGCTCATTAATTCTATTATAAACATGAAACCCCCTTGAATTTCCTTGCTTAAGAAATTGGCTTAACGACATTTTTCCTTTTGCTCCTCTTACCTTATTTGATTCCCTTTATTAATGACAAAATTTTCCATTCAATAGGAATACAATTTGAGGACTTATATATAGCATAACCACTAAGATAAATCCTAAATACTCAAACTTTTCCAAAAGTCCCAACCTTCGGGTCAATTTTCCATGATCATTTAGATCAGTTAAATAATGAAATTTGATAACACTTTCTTCTACAAAAATGTTTCCCATTGTCTTAAGTTTCTAATGACACCAAAATCATTCAATTTGGTTTTAGCACTCTAAAAGTTATATGCCAAACATTTTTAGGCTGTTCTTATTCTAAAATAGTATTTTATGTTCAATTTCCATTCAAAAATTGAAATCTTTACAAACTGAATTAGAACTCCATTTCATCAGAAAAATTTTATCCCTATGTCTATTGTTTACACCAAATCAAAAATCATCTCATTTGAATAACTACACAAAATATTATGCCCAAATTACTAAAGCATGTTCAGTGTTGGAAAGTTCGTCGTAGCGAGCCAAAAAGTTGGCCACGATGAACTTTTACAAAAACTAACTCCAGGAATATTTTTTTACTACATTTTCCAATTTTTAACTCCCCACCTTTCACATATAACCCATCTTATGCAAAAATCATCCTTTTTACTTCATTTACACTTCATTCTCTACTCCATTTCAATTCAACATCGTTAACAAATACAAAAATAAGATATTTACATCATCTATTCATCATTCACATTCATCAAACACAAAACACCATTTTATGTCATTTAACCCCTAACAGTCATTATAAATGCTTCATTTAACCATACCCAAAGTTTGTCTAGATTAGAAAACTTAACCTAGTTTAGAAATCCATACTCATCCATCTAGGGTTTCTCTTCATTCTTCCAACACAAACCCATTTCTCTCTCTAATCCCTTTGTTTTTCTATCCAAATAAGAAGAAAAGATGATAGAACTTACCTAGAACAAGTTAATTTCTCTTCTTCTTCTTCTTCTCTTCTTCCATGATCTTCTCTTCTTCTTTCTTCTCTACATTTTTCTCTCCTCTCTTCACTCACTCACGTTTTCTTCCTCTCCCAATGTAAGACAACAATTTCTTCTTCTTTTTATACCCTTAATAAGTTTGCAATGTCCATTTTGTCCCTTGCCTAATGCCTTATGTCTTATATCCTTAAGTGTCATGCCCAATTTGCCCTTATAACGTCTTACTACTTTAATACTTCAATTCCATCAATTTACCCATGTCATAAAATCCTACT
The DNA here is from genome assembly GCA_027564335.1 of Erythroxylum williamsii. Taxonomy (NCBI): domain Eukaryota; kingdom Viridiplantae; phylum Streptophyta; class Magnoliopsida; order Malpighiales; family Erythroxylaceae; genus Erythroxylum; species Erythroxylum williamsii. Next base: position 5,855 of record JANITW010013179.1, on the reverse strand, counting down.
AACCTTGTCATAACAAATTAACTTCAAAAATTAATCTATCATCACCTTAAAATCCTTTTTAAATCATGCTTAACTAGAGAAAAAAAAAACTGGGGGCCAACAATACTGGCTTATATGATGTACTTGTTGAAGTATAATAAATTATAATACAACTTGTCTTTGTGATTTGACTGCGTGGGTGAATCGTTGGTGATTCACTCACTGAATTTGCAAACTCACCAAAATTGTATCATTTTTTTTAAGATTCAGGGGAGTTCTAACTACTAAGTCATCTAGTAGAAATTTAACACTTACATTTTGGTGACAAAAATTGCTCAAAGGTCTGATCAGCTGAATCTACGGAGTCTAGTTAGAGTCCTTTTCATTAGCATCACATATCATGTTACACATTTTTTTACTAAGATTAAACTCTCAACTATTGTGTAATGTATATATGGATTTTGAATTTTAATGACATATGTGACTTTATATGTTTGTGAAAGAAATAGGAAGAAATGAATGCTTTGAATGCTTATAATATGTTTGACAATTCGAATTGAGTTAATTTGATTGTCCTAATGTATCATTTCTGTAGGGTATGTTCTTGAATATCACTTGGTATGTTTGGGCTTATGATCTACGGGAGTGGTATGTTATAGTAACCCCACATACAAGAGGTATAATTGATGCAACTTCAAGAGGATCACTGATGAGAAAGATGGTAGATGAAACACAAGAGTTGATAGAGGAGATGGTGAGTAATAGCTGCTTACGGATGAACAAGCAACGTATACAAACCATTACTTTTCGAGAACAAAAAGGAGTTATGGCTGTTGATCAAATGCCAGAGATGCAAGCTAAAATTGATAGCTTAACTCAATAGGTCAACAACATGAAGGCTTCATCTTCAACTTCGGTAAAAGTCATGCAACTAAAGTGTGAATTCTATGGACAAATGGACTATGATATGGTGGCAGGGGCGGATCTACAATGAGGGCAAGTGGGGGCTCTTGCCCCCACTGCCTCCATCAAATTCTTTATAAAATAATTATTATTTTATGTTTTGCCCCCATAAAAAAAAATAAAATTTTACTCCTATTAAAATTTTGTCCTCATTAAAAATAAAATTTTGTCCTTAATAAAATTTTGCCCCCACTCAAAAAAATTTCTGGATTCGCCCGGTGGATTGTTTCTTGATGAAGGATAGCAATCCAGAGCAAGTTAATTATATAGGAGCTCAATGAGGATGAGGAGGGGGAAACAATCCTTACTTCAACACATATAACCTTAGGTGAAAGAATCACCCTAACTTCTCGTGGATGAATAATGTCAGAGGATAGTTCAGACCTCAAAGACAACAAGGCTTCTAACAAGACAAATCGAGCTCAATGGAATCCAAGTTGGATAGGATTTTAGACAAGCTTGGAATCATAGACAATGCATAAAATAGTTTGGAAGGCAAATTTGAACAAATAACAAAGAACCCTGCCTCTTCAATCCACAATCTAGAGGTTCAAGTAAACCAATTGTCAAACGCTTTCTTTACAAAAATTAAGGGAATTCTTCATAGCACTTGGGGAACAAAACCAAGGGAGCAATTAAAGGCTATTACACTTCGAAGTGGGAAGGAACTTGAAATACCCACAAAGACAATAAAGGAGCCTTTCCCTCCTGTTGAGAAGATCAAGAAAAGGAGAAAGAAGTAAATATAAGCGAATACCCTCCTTATGTCACTCCTCCACCATATCCACCCAAGATTCCTTTCCCTCAATGATTACAAAAGAAGAAGCTGGATGTGCAATTTGCAAAATTCGTTGAGAAATGAAAGACGTTACAGATAAATCTCTCATTTGTAGAGGCTTTGTAACACATTCCTAAATATGCTAAATTTTTTAAAGACATATTATCAAAGAAGCATACTTGGGAAGATAATGAGATAGTAGCTCTAACTGGCATTTACAGCTCTATAGTCACCAGCTAGATGCCACCTAAATCAAAGAAGTTAGGGAGTTTCATAATACCCCGTGTGGTTGGTGAATTTGAATTCACAAAGTGCCTGTGTTACTTGGGAGCAAGTATTAATCTTATACATTTGTCAATAGTCAAGTAGTTGGGGCTACATCGATGTTGATTCAGTTGGTTGATCAATCTATTAAAAGACCACTAGGAACAGTGGAAGACGTTCTGATGCATATGGACAAATTCATTATTCCTATAGATTTTAGGGTTCTCAATTTTGAAGAAGATAAGAACTGTCTACTAATCCTTGGTCGACCGTTTATGAATGCAAGGAAAGTCATAATTGACATTCATGAAGCGAAATTAACACTTCAAATAGGCAAGGATTAGATTGAATTCAATATGAATAAGGTTTTGAAGAGCCTAATAGCAAGTAGTGCATGCATGAAGGTTGAAATTATAGATCAAAATTCGCAAGACCAAGTTGAGAGTTACATTGCCGAAGTACAATAATTGACAACAGAGACAAATAATAGAGATGAGAAACTTGAGTCTAAAGGAGATGATGAGGTAGAGGAGTTGGATGTTCAAAGGCATTTAGATAAATTAGTCTGAACTGAAGCACCTATACCACCGTCAATAGAAACCACCCACATTAGAGCTTAAATCTTTACCTACACATCTCAGATATACCTTTTTAGGTGAAAGTCAAATGTTACTGATAATCATCTCCAATTAATTGAATGAAAAATAAGAAAGTAAGCTGGTAGCAATTATAAGAAAGTGAATGAAAGCCATCGGATGGCAGATTTATGATATTCAAGGTATAAGCCCAAATGTTTGCATGCTTTGAAATAGCCTTGAGGAAGGATGTGGAATGATGAGAAAGCGTAAATGAAGGTTGAACCATAACATAAAGGAGGTGGTCAAGAAGAAAATAATCAAACTCCTAGATGTAGGGATAATTTATCCCATCTCCGATAATGAATGGGTCAGTCCAGTACAATGTGTACCTAAAGAAGGTGGAATGATAGTAATAAAAAGTGAGAGTGGAGAAGTAATTTCAATAAGAACAGTCACAGGATAGAGTGTGTGCATAGATTATCATAAATTCTACTTAGTAACTAAGAAAGATCATTTTCCTCTTCCATTCATAAACTAGATGATAGAAAGGGTGGCTAGTCATTTGTTTTATTGCTTCCTAAATGGATATTTAGGATACGATTAGATCTTTATCTACCCTGATGATAAAATAAAAACCACATTTACCTGCCCTTATGGTACCTTCATGTATAGACAAATGCCTTTCTGAATATGCAATGCCTCGACTACATTTCAAAGATGTATGATGTCTATCTTCGCCGACATCGAAGATATAATGGAGTTGTTCATAGATGATTTTCAATTTTTGGAGACTCTTCAAAATGTGTTTAACCAATTTGGACAAAGTTCTTCAATGATGTGAAGAATTACACTCAGTGTTGAATTAGGAGAAATGTCATTTTATGGTGCAAAAGGGGATAATGTTAGGGTATAAAATCCCAAATTAGGGATTTGAAGTCGACAAAGCAAAAACAAAAGTTATAGAGAAACTTCCACCACCGAGTAATGTAAAAGGTGTTCGAGGATTCTTAGTTCATGTAGGATTTTACCATTGATTTATCAAAAACTTTTTGCAAGACCTTTGACAAACTTATTCATCAAAGATGTTTCTTTTTTTTTAATGACAAGTTTATATCTACTTTTAACAAACTAAAGGAGGAATTACTATCCACACCAACTCTATCACCACCGGATTGGACACTTCCATTTAAGGTTATTTGCGATGCAAGAGATCAAGCTATAAGTTATGTATTGCGTAAATGAAAGATTAAAGGTTGCATGCGATCTACTATGCCAATAAGACCCTTACAGGACCTCAGCTTAATTACACCACCACAGAGAAAGAATTACTCACAGTAGTGTACACATGTGATAAATTTTGACAATACATTTTGGGATTAAGGGTAATTGTATTCAACAATCATGCGGCATTAAAATACCTTTTCAACTAAAAAGATACAAAACCAAGGCTCATTTAATGGGTGTTACTTTTATAAGAATTTGATATAAAAGTGAGAGATAAAAAGGGAGAAAAAAACGTGGTTGCAAACCACTTATCCAAATTGAAAGGAGGGGAATGCAAGATAAGTGAAGATATTAATGAAAATTTTCTCGATGAAACCCTGATGTTACTCGAAGATTTGGCTACACCATAGTTCTCCAATATCACGAATTATGTTACTAGCAAAACAGTTCCTTTTAATATATCTTACCAACAAAGAAAGAGATTCCTACATGATTGTAACTGACAATTATGGGATGAGCCAATTTTATACAAATCATGCGATCATGTGTTCCAGAGGAGGAAATGCTGAACATCTTGAAGAAATATCATTAAGGTCAATATGCTGGACATTATGGAGCTAACAAATTTGGCAGTTCGAATACTCAAGATTGGATTTTATTAGCCACAATTGTTTAATAATGCTCAAACCTTCGTGGCACAATGTGATCGATGCCAAAGAATAGGTAACATCTCTAAAAGAGTTGAGATGCCTTTATCCAACATTTTAGAAGTGGAAGTCTTCGATATATAGGGCATCAACTTCATGGATCCTTTCCCATCTTGAATGGGAAACATTACATTCTAGTAGGGGTGATTATGTTTTGCGTTGGGCTGAAGTAGTGGCAACTCCAACTAATGATGGAAAGGCGGTGCAAAATTTCATCAAACAATTATTCAATGGATTTGGAGTTCCACATATCATAATAAGTAATGGAGGTACACATTTTTGTAACAAATCTTTTGATACCCTTTTGAAAGGATATGGGGTGCACCACTGTGTTGCTACACCTTACCATCCGTTGACAAGTGTCCAAGTGGAAGTTGTCAACTGGGAGCTGAAATGAATTTTAGAAAAGACAGTGAATAACTCAAGGAAGGATTAGGAAATAAAGCTAGACGATGCCTTATGGACTTATAGGATTGCTTTCAAAACACCTATTGGAACAACTCCGTATAGGCTTGTATATAGAAAAGCTTGTCATTTATTGGTCGAATTGGAAGATCGGGCGTACTGGGTGATAAAAGCATTAAATTTTGATAAGAAGCAAGCGAGCAAAAAATGACTTTTGTAACTGGACGAACTTGAGGAGTTTTGTTATAATGCATACGAAAACGCAAAACTCTACAAGGAAAAGGTAAATAAATGGCAAGATTCTCATCTTAAACAAAAGGAATTTAAAGTAGGATGTGCATTTCTGATATATAATGTTAAGACCCGATCTCGGGACCGGATCCCAACCGGAAAAACGAAAAACCAAACCAAAAAACAAAGTGTCTGAAACGAATCTAAAGCAGATACGAAAGGCGGATAAAGCGAAAGAACAGAAATCGAATTCGAAAGAACGGAACATGAGGCGAAAGTCAAAGTAGGCAAACGAAAACACAAAGCGAAGAACAAAGTGACGGAAGCAAATCAAAAGCAAACACGTGCGAAAACAAACGAATCGAAAGTCATAAAATCGAAAGCGAAACGAAAATGAATTGGATAAACGATTCAATCGAACTGAAATACCAATTTCTGACATCCGAAAGCTCAAATATTTTAAACAAAACAAAATGGTCGCGTTGGAAAACTCTAAGACTAAACTAGTCCGAAAATCGGTATAATTTTTTTTATTCATTCTTTTTTATTCATTTTTCATCTTTATTCAATCTCATACAAAGAAATCTAAATTAATTTCCCCCTTTGGAAAATTCATCCTCAATTAAATTCTCAATTCATATGATTTCTCTGTTGGAGTTATGTAAATATAGTGCCCTAGAAAGCAAGTGTATTTACATGTAACTTTATCTTCTTCAGTTACAGTTT
>JANITW010013163.1:0-10231 GCA_027564335.1 Erythroxylum williamsii | reverse complement strand
TTTAAATTCCACAGGAGATGTAAAGCTCTTAAACTTTCCCATATTTTGTTTGTCGATGATCTTTTATTATTTTGTCATGTTGATTTGACTTCGATGAATACTTTGTTTACTTACATGCGCATTTTCTCAAATTTCTCTAGTTTGGATATGAACCTTAGTAAGAGTCAGATCTTTTTATCTCCTAATTTGGATCATATGGCTATTTAGATGGAAATAATTTCTTGTTAGGAAAAAGGATCTGGGTCCTTTTTAACGATAATGAAGCTCTGTGGGTATAGTGGGTTCATACCATTATTCTTAGAAGGAAAAATTTTTAGAGTGCTCAACGGACAAATAATAATTCTTAGAGTTGGAGGAAACTTATTTTGGTTAGGAATATTATTTGGAACCAATTCAGATTTAAGATGGGAAGTAGTATTTCTACTTTCTTATGGCTGGACACTTGGCATCCTAGCGGTATTTTAGAGGATCTCTCAATTCCTAAAGTTATCAATTGATCAGAACTTCTAATGTATGCAAAAGCAGCCGATGTTATCAGAGACGATGGATGGTGCTAGCAAGGTGCCACAATTAAGACCATTCATATGCTAGAGCCATTAACGTATCAACCTGATTGGTCCCAACCTGACAGATTAAAATGGATCGCAAGTCCCACAAATTCTTCAGCATACAATTTGATGAGACCTCCTAATCCAAGGGTACCTTGGCATAAAGTAGTGTGGCATAAAGGTATTCCTTTATCTTATGGTTAGCTTTCCTAAATAAGCTATAAATAAGGGATCAGCTCCTTTATACTTATGTTCCTAACCATTGCTTTTTGTGTCCCTTGGATAATGAGTCTACCAACCACCTCTTCTTTGAATGTTCATTTTCAAAATCAAAGTGGATACACTACCTCATCCACTTTCAGATAAACATTCCATTCTAAATTGGTTCAACCAACCTCAAAGCTTCAGAAACATGACCTCAACACCTTTATCATCCTTCTATCTATTATTATGTATAAATTATGGTTCAAAAGAAACCTCAAAACCTTCAAACACACAATCATGGAAGTTTGGAACATTAACACTAAAGTGATCTTCCAAGTTATGGAATAACTCTACTCAAACACTAAGAGAAGGTAAATCGTGGTTTCTGGTTTGTTTTCTTCTAAAGTTTTGTTTTGCAGGTTTGCTAGTTGGTTTCAAGAAATCACAATTTCATTTCCCTCTTTGGTAATCTATGTCAATGGTGATCCCATATATCTTCTGAAAGGAAGTATGTTTATCAAAAAGCTTAGAGCAGAAAATGTAAAGTCTAGGAAACATGGTATGGGGATAGAATGAATGCAAGCATCAAGGAGTTAAGGCTGCAATTTCTACACAGGACAATTATTTTCTAGAAAAGAGATCACTTAAATGAAGGAGCTCAAGAGAATGGGTCTATCAAGTAACACTGGTGTCCTTGGTGAATGCGATTCTACAGGAGTTCAGCGAGCATATGTGTAAGGAATGGGTAAGATTGCACTCCACCCCCGAAAAAAATATGAAGTATTTGTAATTGGTATTGTCTATTTCAAAGTTCTTATGTCTTGTATTGGTTTCTCTATATTTAGTTTAGTTTGGCTCTAAGTCCGTGTGGGTTAGTTTGGTCTTTTGTTTTAGACTCGGTATGAGATTTGCTTTAGGGATTTCTCTAGTTATTTACATAAACCTTTTATTTCTTATTTTATAATATTTCTATTTTACAAAAAAAAATAAGTTGTTAATTAATAATCAAGACATAATAAGGAGAGAGAGGGGGCGAGAGAGAGAGAGAGAGAGAGAGAGAGAGAACACCCAAGGTAATCATAACAACTTAATATTATGGTAGTAGGTGATTGAAAAATAAAACAAAAGAGTCTTAGTCCTACATTTGCTCTTTTAACTATTATAATGTCTCCTTTTTTGTCATACTTACATTTGATGCCCAAGCTATGAAATTACATAGGACCTACAAAATAAAGATATAAATAGAAATATTAAGACTTATAACAAATTTGCATTATATAGATATATTATTAAATATACTTACTTCTTGCGAACAACACATCTTTCGAACAAGACTCTTACCCCCAACACACATAACATGTTTGACATATTTTCTAACTATAACAAACTTTGATTTCTTTTACAAATACCAATTACCTACAAGACACCTTCAATTTCAATAGTGACTAACATGAATTTATACGAATGGCATTCCTAAAAACAATAATTGAGGTTCTTACTTTTGTATTGATTTATCAATAAAAATGTCGACTAATGTTAGACTTAACATTTGATATTTGTAACTTCATCTTCTCATTGCAATTAGGGCAATCAATATTTAAAATATGAATTATATATATAAATTACAATATTAATTATTAAATTATCACATATAAAAAATAATATATATTAAAATTATTTTATTATTGAACATAAAGTTTTCTCTCGACAAAATTAGTAATATATCCTTCCAGCTTATGCTAAATTATCAAAAGAACAATAAATAGCACCCTTGAATCCATTAACAACACCTTGACACTCTTCCTACGTCAAATATATACCAGGTCTATAAGCAAAGAAAGCTACATATACTTTATTTTTGCCTATTTTTCTTTATCCTGTTACAATATCATCACACAAATATTTAATTATTAGCTTAAATGTGCTTGTAATTATTGTAGAATTCTAGTCACTTACATATCATTCTAGTAACAATACCTTTGATTAGATCTAATAATAGATCACTAAGAACAATTTTTTGAAAAGATAAACAGGGTGACATTGTTTACCATATTTAAAGGTCATTAAAAAAAGGTATAATCGTTGGAGGGACTAGAGACCCAATTTGCTAGGAAAAGCATAATCAGATTCTATAATTAGCAAAGATTATTCCCAATAGCAACATCAGATTTTTTTTAAAAAAAACATTAATAATCAAGCTAGGACACCTATCTTTGTATTTTACAGTGAAGAACTTGGGGATTCTTCATCAAAACAAAATTTTGAATCCCTATGCTCTATAAGACAATTATTGAGGCACTAAATATGTAACAATATCTACAACAAGCACTAAAGCCTTCATTCATAAAGAAGGAAGAGATTTCACTATCTCGTTTAAAAAACTGATCTTAATATTACGAAACAATGGAAAGCATTGTCTACCTTGATTATCAACATCTTCTTCTGAAATGTTAAATAAGAACCTTGGAAGAGAAGTAATTCAAGGTTGTTGAAGCAACAAATCTCCGATTGTGAGAAAAATCGAACCTTCATATGGATGAATATAATGTAAGAGCAAAATGAGCTTCCTACGATACGAAAAGGGTCGAGAGCATCGAGAAACCGATATGAAAACAAAGAGCTTATTGATCCTATGTGCTACGATACGAGATTAGTTTGGGGCGTCTAAAAGTTGAGGGCATTGACAAAGCAAACAGATAAGAAAGGGAAGAGGCTGCATAACCTGTAAATAAAAGGAGTGAGAGTCAGGAGAACAAACTGAACAGAGGGGGTGAAAGTTGCCTCAACAATATGATTTAGGTCATTTTTAACAATGATGTAATTCAGTTATGTTCAACAATGATATCATTTCATTAATAAGCATTTATTGTATTAATTTTAATTGACGTGTATTACTAGTAAGGGTTTTTAGACATGTGGCAAGTTAGGTCAACAAACTTAACGAACAAACTAACATCGAGCTAGAATTGAAAAAAAATGAACGTTTGAGTGTTTTGTTGTCACTTTTTTAAGTTAGGCTATAATTGTAAAATTCAACAAAGTTTGAATTTTTTTATAATTAACCCTATTTAACAAATAAGGATCAATATGAGATATTTGATCTTCTTTGGTATTTAATTAAAATTATTTGATTGAAATTATAATATAAAATTAAATTACTAAAATATTCAAAAATTTATTATAAATAGTCTTAAACTTCAATGGAGCTAGCACTTCTTGCTTAACCTCCTTTATAAGAGTTACAAAGTTTTTTTAATCTGTTTGATACTTACGTGCCTACGGTGGTTGACATCGATCAATTTCGGAAACAATTATAGGGATATGACAATAATATAATTAAGCTTCAAAATAAGACATATATTAAGATTCATGCTTTTTTATGATTTATGTGTTAACCATTTTATATAATTAAAGTGGTCATAGTCTTCTGGAAATCAAAATACGAATAATTTTGTAATTATTTTGCTACAGTCAGCATCAAATCTCATTCCAATTTTCCAATAGACAAAGCTCACATCTAGGAATTAGCAAAGCAAGGAAGACATGTATCAAAATTAATAAATGATAAATTTTATTATTTAGAAATGTTAGTAGAAAAAGTTTGAACTTTTTTCAAGCGATATATCCTTCTAAACATATGCATTGTCATACAATGATTTAGTACGTAGACATTGGATTGACTAAAACTGATCTTATAGGAATTTCTTTTACCAACAGGTGCAAATATCTGCACATTGTTAATTGGTCCTGTAGTTACTCGAACTAAATTGTTTTAGTGCAATTTGTTGTGATTTACATAGGATTCATTTCGGGTTTGTGGGGTATATTCATTATATTTATCCGTTCTTACGTCTGTCAAGAAAAGGTTCGGCCATGGCCTTAAGTTAATCAACGTCTTGGTTGGCTAATGAGAAGACATGATAGTAAAAGAAAAGACCACAAGGGCAATGCGGAAACGCTAAGATAGACATAATATATAATTTCTAGAATAGTTGATCTGGATCCCTACTCGGGAAAAGATTTTTTCTATGAGCCTCTATGAAGTAGAATCACTTTATACAACCACTCATTTCTCTAGAGTAGTCATTAGGTCATTCCCTACTTGTCAATGATCAACTTAGTTTAGAACGAACAATTTAGTAGAAAACATAACTGTACTTTCTTAAATAGACCAGTCTTGAGCGGAAAACATTTGAACAGTCGCAACATAAAAGTACCTTAGGACATGAGCAGGATGTCCCATGTGCAGCAACTGCAATTGCAATCTGGGGTATGAAGTTCTCTGGGTGTCGTTGGGTACTGCAGCGTGCAACGAAGCTATTGGTAAGGATCTACTTTTCAAAATTAATGTATCTACAAAGGGTTTTAGCGTTTTTGCTTTCTTAGTTTTTAAATTTTTATTTCTAATTTTTACATTTTAATCTTATAAGTAATAATTAATAGTACATGTTTCACTAACATGACAAACGTTAATTCGTCGCCCGATCCACTTGCTAAGTGGCCGCCCATCTTGAAAAGGCTCAATAAGTCGTCGGTTTTGCGTTCACTTCACGCTGATAATTGAAGCGGATACAGGGTACGACCCTTTACCTTCTTTTCTAACATAACGCGTAGGAGAGTTGATTGATACATCATAGACAATTCGCAGGGTGGACGAGTGCAGTCAACTAAGATAGGGACCTGAGAAATGAATTAACACCATTCTAATTGGAAATTTCAAACGAAAATTGTGAAAACATATAACTGGTTGAATTGCTCCCTTACACTAAATGTGAGTCACGATATGTTTGTTTAATATATACATATATAAGCTTATTACAAATACACTACAACAAAACCAACATTTGGCTACCAAAAAAATTGTTACTAAATATCTCAAAATCGCCACTAATAGTCATTAGCGACGATTTACATTCATTCTCAAAAACGTCAGCAAATCTCCGTAGTTGAAAATTATAGGTAACATTTTTCACTAATCGTCACTAATAATTTTTACCTATGCTTTATTTTAGTAGTGAAAAATACTATTAATGATCAAAACAATTAACTACGTTATTAGAAAAGTAGCTAATAATTTTTAACCACGAAACTTAAACGAAGCCAAAATGTATTGGTGACATTTTCTTAAAAGATCGCTAATAGTATTTTTCGCTACTAAAATAAAACGTAGGCAAAAAGTATTAGTGACGATTAGTGAAAAATGTTGCCTATAGTTTGCAGTTACGGAAATTACGTTTTTGAAAATGTTGTCAAATATTTTTAGCTATATTTTATAAAATATAGTAATATTTTTAGTATACATTTTAACAAAATGTTATATCATATTAATTATAATTATTTATGACATTTTAAATCTATATTGTTGTATATAATATTTAGATTTTTTGTGTTAATTTATTATACAAAAATATGATACAAAAATAGTTGATAATTTGAATCATTATATATATATAAATAAAATATCATTAAATTATACTAATAAAAAGAATATTCTTCTTATACAAGATTAATTACAACTTTAACAATCCTTATAATCAAAATAATAAATACAGAGACTAGTTTACAAATTATAAATAATAAGATTAAAAAAATTACAACATAATTAGAATGACTGCAGGTTTATCCACGTTGATAAGAGCAACTTTATACGTCAACCATTATATATGAAACATTAGTCATGAGAATCATGAAAGCAATTTCAAAATCGATAGAGTACCTGAAATTATGTATAATTAAGCTAATTTGTTTCAATTAGGAAAGAAAAGAGGGCAATGAAATGGGAAAGTAATCCAACAAAATATTCATTGAAAACCTTTAAATACTTTTCAAAGTACAACTTCTTTATCATATAAGCACTCAACAATCCAACCTGAGAGTAAAACAAAAGGCAAGTGTTGTGACATATATGCTTTGGATGCATCCATAGCTTGAGTAAGGTTTAGGACACTTTAAACAATAAGAATAAAGCTTGATGAAGAAAGACAAACATGACAGTTTAAAAGTACTTCATCTCTAAAGCTCCAAGACTACAATCACTAATATGAATTTTTAGTTACAAGTGAATCTAAATTTTTTTGGCTACTGGAATTTTAATATAACATCTACAATAAGTTAAATAACACTGATCTTGTTCCTAACAAACATGGCAGTTTAAAAGCACTTCATCTCTAGAGCTCCAGGACTACAATCACTAATATGAATTTTTAGTTGCAAGTGAATCTAAATTTTTTGGGCTATTGGAATTTTAATATAACATCTACAACAAGTTAAATGCCACTGAACTTGTTCCTAAATTTTCACTGCAAAAGTTGGCTATGACAACAGGGTTCTAAAATCCAATGCTATTAAGTTGTTATTATGATATTTCTCCTCAAAATAAGCATAACTAACAAAAAAAATCCTAGAGCAATAAAGAAAATCACTTTCATTATTCATAGGTGTTCATTTACAGGACTATCTCTTAAAATATATTACCCATTTTCTATCAAATTTTCTAGTACTAAAGTCTACAACCAATTAATTACAAGCATGCCATAACATACAAGATTACTCTGGCAGTGTAAGTTGCATGTAATAATTACTCCAGCGGCCGAATACAAGATTATGAGAGTTAAATTATACAAATTACGAACTCAACGATACTTGGAATCATCAAGCTTAGCATACTCATTGGATATATCAATCCTTGATAATACAATATAATGCTTCATTAATCATGATGGAATCAGAAAGAAATTTGCCCAAAGACGTTTATGTGGAATATCTTTATAAGCTACTGAAGTTCATACTTAACATAAGAAATATATTTGCACTTAAATTCAAGTCTTACAAAGGTGAATGAGATGACAAATTTACAGGAAGCAAGAATCAATGAAGTGAACAACAGTTAAGTTGTTATTATGATATTAGAATCATCCGTGACTGTACCTCCAATAACTACATTCGTGGTTTGTCCAATCCTTCCTTCTACCTTTAACACCTCTGGACATGAAACATAAGAAAGTGTCAAACTATAATTATCTAATTTATGTGATATAAAAGGAAGGCCAATTATATGATATCATTATATCTAATTTGTTCATAACTAATGGTTGATGAACCCAAACGTTATTCCAAAACTATCAATCTCTGTATTCAACAGGCTTGCACATAAACACTCACCAAAAATTTTGATATGTGCTTTTGTTATTGAAGCACAAGGTTTACCCTTAATTACAAATAGAATACAACGTCTAAACTAAAAATTCACGCTTTATAGATTTAAAATTTTGACACATAAGTGAGAGAGCTCAAGAACTTTAGCCACCTCTTTAATAATGATCCTTTACAAATAGTTGCGTGAACTATGAAAAGGATCTTGAAAAGAACTTTTTCATTTCTATTAACAAGTGTTGTTATTTCAAAGCTGGAAATCTATGTAGGCATGAAATTAGTTCTACTTAAGTTCAAGCCAAAAATCACTATGATAATGTATGCACCAACCTATGACCAAAAAAAAAAGGAATCATTTAAGCCACATCACATTACCAGACCTCAACTGCTGAATCTTTGATAAGCACCCAACATATAAGAAACTTCCGTCGAATGATTATAGAACAAAAAAATTGCTCTTTGATTTATGGTACATTATGTGAAAAAACAAGGTCTCCTTCATCCAATAATCATGAGTATTAGTATATAAGAAGTATAACTATGAAAAAAAAACATGTGAAGAGCACACAAAATCCACCACAAACCAATTGAAGTTTAATAGTGGTGATAATATCAAAATCTTTTGGTACTCTTTTCAAAATTAAATCTCTCACACATCCACCAAGTAAGTAGATATTCTATCTAGCTTGTACATTTCCTCAACTGACTAGAGTTTCTTGCACAATAAAAACACAACCCAAATTGCAGTTGTAAATAGATCTTCTTTCTTGTTTAACTTGGTTCTCGAAAATGAGAACCTTAATTTCTTGTTCCACACGACCCAGAAAAATGGAAAAGAGTAAGGTCATCTAAGCACTACAATGGTAATACTTGAACAATTAGTGAAAAACTAAAAGTAGGTATCAATAAAAAAGGGATTTTGAAGCAATAGTCACCATCTTTCTTTCTATTAAAAAAACTAGCTAGTTGTCACTACATGGGGAAGAAATTGAAGAAGAATCCACCAACAATTAACACAAAGAAGAAATGAAAGGACTGAGTAACAATGAATTATTGTCATTAAATTACCTAAACAATACAGTAAATGGGCACTTGAAAATGTAACGAAGATGATGTATTGGTGAGAGGTTGGAACACAAGCACGAGGCTGGAACATGATGATTGGTAGGCAACAACTAGAACATGACGAGGAGACTAGAAATGCAAGGAGGACAATAAAGGAAGCTCAAAACGTGAGAGAGGACGGTGGAGGACGCTAGAAACGCAAGAGAGCAAGACGGTGGAGGAGCTTGGAAACGCGAGAGAGTAGGACGATGGATGAGGCTTCAAAAATGTGATAGAGGAGGATGCTAGGAGACAGATATTAGGTTTCATAAATGATAAACTGTCATGTTCATTCATAAACACTGGAATTTGCTATGATTTTTGCTAACCTTTGTTGCCCCTAATTGATTGTTTTAATTACCTTTGGTGATGTTTTTTCAAATTTGTCACCAAATTCATTTCTTTGCTTCACCTTTAGTGACGATTTTTACAATTGTAGCCAAAAGATTAACTTTTAATGACTATTTTTCTATAATCATAGCAAAATGTCAATATTTGGTGACAATTTAAAAAATCGTCACCAAAAATAAGCCTTTTAGCAACTATTTTCCAAAATATCACCAAATGTTGATCTTTAATCGTAGCTTTTTCCCTACTTTGTTGCAGTGATAATAATGAGGCGCTATATGCCTATCTACTATCCTCTATATCTTCTTAAAACAAAAACAAAATAGCTCCTTACGGGGTAGCCTAGTGGTAGAAAGGGGGAAAAGATTGTGTGCGATCGTGGGTTCGAGCCTTGGGAGGAGCAGCCTTTATATAAGGTGATGTAATCTCCTAGTAATAAAGGCCCATTCGTTAGAGCAGGTACCTCTGATATTATCTAAAATCAAACCCAGATTTACCTATCTATGAGTTTGCGTGGGTGGCTTATAGGTCCCAAATAGTTGAGCCAAGTCCGAACCCTGAGTTATCCAAAAAAAAAAAACAGTTGCAACATACAAATTCTCAAAAACGTGTCTGAAAATTACTAAGTGGGTGCTTGGTTGGGGGTAATGGAAAAAAATGTATGTGAATGGAATGAAAACTTGTGTTTGACATCAAACTATCATTGAAGGGGTAACATTTTTATTACCCACTTCTTGGCAATCTTCCACTCCCTTAGTAATTGAGAGGAATGAGAATCATTGATCCTCTTACAAGGGTTTTATGTAACTAATTAATAATATTTTAATTAATTACATTATATTTAATTAAAATATTATTATTAATTAAAATATAAC
>JANITW010013006.1:0-10240 GCA_027564335.1 Erythroxylum williamsii | reverse complement strand
CAAACATTCTCTCTCCAAAAAGTCAAACTTTCTAAATCCCTCAAATTTTCACACTTTTTCTTTTTAATTCTTGCTATATAACTTCATTTCAATCGACTCATCCACTTTTGAAAACTTCTTATTTTTACTCAAAGATCGGGGTCCAACAGGATGGGTATTCAGCTGGGTTTTTCCAACAAACCTGGAATCTAATGGGCCAATTTTCCAACAAACCTGGAATCTAATGGGCCAGTTGTTCATAGATGCAGTCCTTAAG
This sequence comes from Erythroxylum williamsii, assembly GCA_027564335.1. NCBI lineage: Eukaryota > Viridiplantae > Streptophyta > Magnoliopsida > Malpighiales > Erythroxylaceae > Erythroxylum > Erythroxylum williamsii. Next base: position 9,984 of record JANITW010013006.1, on the reverse strand, counting down.
TTATTTTCTTCTGGGAAAATGTTGCAAGAGATAAATCACACATTTATTTTCCTTATTCCCAAGAAGGAGAGATCGGAAAGGATCACGGATTATCGCCCAATATCATGTTGTACGATGGCGTATAAAGTAATTGCATCTCTATTGGCAGAGCGATTGAAGGAAGTTTTGACTAAGGTTGTTAGTAATGTTCAAGGGGCTTTTCTTCCTTCGCGAAATATCAGGGATAATATTCTACTGTTACAAGAATTATTGGGTGAGTATAACTCTAGTAAAAAGGTAAACAGTTATGCTTTAAAGATTGATCTTTTTAAAGCATATGATACGATTGGATGGAGCTACTTGAAGGATTGCATGCACAGGATTGGACTACCGCCTTAGTTTTGCCAGTGGATATCCCAGTGTATACAAACTCCTTCTCTGAGTGTCTTGATTAATCGAATTCCGATGAAGCCTATTAAAATTCGTAGAGGGATTCGGCAAGGGGACCCTCTATCCCCTGATTTGTTCACTTTAGCTATAGAGGGTCTTTCTAGATTAGTTAATACGATGGTCCAATGCAACGGGCTGTTCCAATACCATTATCATTGTCGAGATTTAAGGTTGTCTCATCTTTTATGTGCGGATGATGTGATATTGTTGTGTCAAGCTGACTCGCAGATGATTTCCAGGATGTTAAACTTGATGGAATTATTTTCTCGTTTATCGGGAATGAAAATCAATGTCCAGAAGAGTGGTATACTTATCTCCTCTGATGTTATCAATAGGGAGCAACTGAGCAAGTTAGCGGGGTTGTCTCTCCAAGTCCCTCCGTTCAGAAACTTGGGAGTACCAGTCACATTGGGTAAGTTGAAATATTCTGATTTCTTCCCATTGTTGGAAAAGTTGAAGAACCGTATTAATGCCTGGCAAATCCATTTTCTGTCTTTTGCTGTGAGAGTTACATTAATTGTATCAGTACTGAACAACATGCATGTACACTAGGTTGCTCATAATAGCTATTTCGAAGCGGGTTATCAAAGAAATGTAGAGGATATTATTGAAGATCTCTATCTTTTACTTAATTGTAGGGATTAACTTTACCATTTTAGATGAGATCATATCCCTTATTATATGGAACGTAATGATCTTGTGTAGTGATCTTGTAAAGCTGTTGTATTATATAAGGACATGTACATCTCATGAAATATACAACCTTTCATTCTCTCATATTTGTTTTGCTTATGTTTCGTTCATCATCATTCTGTCCTTTTGACATGGTATCAGAGCAATAAGCTCCTGGTGTTGATCCAAATCACCTTTCCGCGTTATGTCTTCTAGCGACGACAACAATACTGTCAAGGCAGAACACTCATTCACCAAGATGGATGCGTCATCTCCTTTATTTGTTCATTCGTCCGATCAGCCGGGACAGGTGATTGTGCCAGTTAAATTAAATGAAGTTAACTACCCCTCATGGAGCAAATCCATTATTCATGCTCTCATTGCCAAGAACAAATTCAGATTCCTCGATGGCTCCATTCAACCTCCGTTAGAGGATGAAGAACCCGTTGCATACAATCTCTGGAAGCAATCCAACAGCCTCCTGTTATCATGGCTCATCAATGCTGTTGAACCACACATCGGCGAGAGCATCGTCCACGCAAAGACAGTACAAGAAGTTTGGGAGGACCTCAGAGATCAGTATTCCCAGAAAAACACTCCAGCCATATTTGATGTACAGAAGAAGATAACAACAATGTCTTAAGGCTTAATGACTGTGGCTGCTTATTACACAAAAATTAAGGCCCTCTGGGAAGAGCTTGATGCTTATTGAGTTCGTCCTATCTGCAATTAGATGAAGGCACACCGTGATGAACGTGAAGAAGACAAATTAATTCAATTCCTCATGGGGCTTAATGAGAGTTTTAAGATGGTTTGCAACAACATCTTGATGATGACTCCTCTGCCGAATGTGCGCCAGACATATTCACTTATTATTCAGGAAGAAACACAACATCGTTTATCTTCTAAAGTTACTGAACATTTTTCCATTGCAGCATCCATACAAAGTGCAGGAAATAATTCTTCAAAGAAAGGCAAATTTTGTTATCACTGTTCTCGACTAGGTCACACAATTGAGGAGTGTCGGACTTTAAAATATCACTGCAAATTTTGTGATAAAAAAGGACACACTGAGGATAGATGCAAGCAAAAGAAATCGCAGTAGAACGTTAAAGGGAATCCTTGCACGAATGCCAATGGGGTCGATTCCCAATCGGTGGCTGACGTCAATTGTGGCAACATCGCTGGTCTTGGCTTCACAGCAGATCAGATTCAACAGTTGACTCGTGCTGTTGTTTCCCTAAATCAAAGCTTGAACTCTGGTAATAATGATGTGTTCTTTAATGCTGTAGGTCTGTTTACACACTCTCAAAATATGTCCATTAATTCTGCTATCACAAAGCCTTGGATCTTGGACAGTGGTGCAACAGATCGCATCACCTCTGATCCTACATTATTTTCACACACTACACCACCCATTGTCTCGTCCGTCAATTTACCCACAGGCACCACAGCACGAATAACATCCACAGGCACTATTCCTTTTACCCCACAAATTACACTTGATAATGTGTTGTGTGTCCCTAACTTTAATTTAAATCTCATATCAGCAAGCAAATTGACCAATGATCTTAACTGCTGTGTCATTTTTTTCCCCCATGGTTGCCTTTTGCAGGATCTGGCTTCGGGGAGGATGATTGGCTTGGGTAAACAACGTGATGGCCTGTATTACGTCACTCCTTCAATAAAACCAACTCCCCGTACCTTTCACGTCACACACACTTTTGATATCTAGCACAAAAGACTCAAACACCCTTCAGCCGAGCGCTTTAAATTATTTTCTTCCATTTTACCCAATAAAAGTGTTGTCCCTATAAATAAATGTGGCATCTGTCCGTTAGCAAAACAAACGTGTTTGCCTTTTCCTTCCAGCACAATCAATACAAATGTTGTTTTTGATCTCTTGCATTGTGATATATGGGGGCCTAATAAAATATAATCTCATACGGGTGCGCGTTTTTTCTCACCATAGTCGATGACTACACACGCTACACTTGGGTGTTTTTAATGAAGAATAAATCAGAGACTTCTCAATTGCTCAAATCCTTTATCACCTATGCATACACTTAATTTCATTCATCTGTCAAAGCTATCCGAGTTGATAATGGGCTCGAATTTTCTTCCACGTGAGATTTCTTTATGCAAAATGGCATTGAATACCAGCGTACATGTGTTTACACACACCAACAAAATGGTGTCGTGGAATGCAAGCACCGTTATCTTCTCACCGTTGCCCGATCACTACTATTTCAAGCACATTTACCTCTTCAATTTTGGGATGATTGTGTTCTTACTTCTACCTATCTAATTAACCGCACTCCCACACCTCTTCTTGCCAATAAAACTCCCAACGAACTACTCTACCACCGACTGCCATCTCTTCATCACCTAAAAGTATTCGGCTGCCTCTGCTATGCTACCGTCATCCAACCCCTTCAAAAATTCAACTCTCGCGCCCAAAAGTGCATTTTTGTCAGCTATCCTAGTAACCAAAAAGGGTATAAACTTTTTGATCTTTCATCCCACACATTCTTCATCAGCCGTGATGTTACTTTTCACGAAGATACTTTCCCATATTCCATTCCCTCACTGCCAGACTCGTCTACTTCTTTGCCTACGTTGCATTCTCTCGTCTTGGATGACGATCTATCCCCTTCTACTTTGCCTACCTCATCACCATCTAACGTCACCCTCTCTTCTCACCCTCCCCATAATTCGCTTTCCTCTTCCACTCCTTTGCCACTGTCCGAATCTCCTTCTCACTCATCTGAGACCTCCCAACCAACCTCGCTTTTCTCTCCTCCGAACGAGTCCACTCCTCCCGCACCCAGTCTGCGTCGATCACAACAAGCACGACAGCCTCCTTCCTGGCACGCCATTTATGACATGGGTCCTCAAGTCAATCATTCTCTCTCGGACAGTCCTTCTTAAGGTTCCAGGTATCCTTTATCTCAGTTTCTTTCTTGTCATAAATTATCACCTTCGCACCGTCATTTTTTTGCCAATATTACTGTCCACAAGGAACCCACTTCCTATGAAAAAGCTGTCCAAGATCCTCGATGATGTGATGCAATGGCTGCGGAGTTAGATGCGTTACAGCTACACAATACCTGGTCCTTGGTCCCATTTCTGCCGAATCACAAGTCTATTGGCTGTCGGTGGGTTTACAAGATCAAGTTCAATTCTGATGGCAGTATTGAGTTCTACAAAGCGCGACTTGTAGTTAAAGGTTACACTCAGGTTAAGGGCATCGATTATCGGGAAACATCGTCTCCCATTGCTAAACTGACCACTCTTCGATGTTTGGTTTTTGTTGCAGCTTCACAAAACTGGCATACCCATCAGCTTGATGTTCAGAATGCATTTTTACATAGTGCCTTACACGAATCTGTCTACATGGACTTGCCTCTTGGTCACAGCCGACAGGGGGAGAATTTAGTATGTCGGCTTAACAAGTCCCTATATGATCTAAAGCAAGCTTCCAGAAACTGGTTCTCGACCTTTTTTGGCACTATTCAGCGATATGGGTATCGCCAGTGTAAAATAGATTATTCTTTATTTGCTCGAATTGTGGGTACATCTATCACAGTGGTCCTCTTGTACATCGATGATATTCTTTTGATCGGTAACGACATCGATGAAATACAACGTCTTAAGAAGCAATTACTTGATCACTTTCACATCAAAGATCTTGGCACATTGAAATATTTCCTTGGCGTTAAATTCTCCCGTTCTTCTAAGGGTATTTTTATGTCTCGGCGAAAATATGCCTTAGGCATTCTTGATGATGCTGGACTTACTAAAGCCCGTCCTGATTGGTTTCCCATGGAGCAAAATCTCCGACTGTCCATTGACGACGGCAAACCACTATCGGACCCTACTAAGTAGCGCCGCTTGATTGGCCGATTGATCTACCTCACTATCACACAACTGAATTTAGTTTACTCTATTCGCACATTAAGTCAATTTATGCATGAGCCTCGTAAACCCCATTGGGATGCTACCTTAAGGGTTCTCTGATACATAAAAGGGACTCCTGGACAGGGTTTATTACTTGCGTCCAACAATAATCTTCAGCTGAAGGTTTTCTGTGATTCTGACTGGGCAGTTGTCGTGCTACCAGAAGATCCATCATAGGTTACTGCATTTTTCTAGGAAGCTCACTTGTGTCCTGGAAATCGAAAAAGCAGGTTAATGTGTCCCGCTCCTTAGCAGAAGCGGAATATAAGGCCATGGCCAACACATGCCTTGAGCTGCAATGGCTTCATTACATTTTGCGAGACTTAGGCGTATTGCCAAAATCTCCTACATCATTATATTGTGGCAATCAGGCTGCATTACACATAAATGTAAATCCAGTTTTTCATGAGAGAACCAAACATATTAAAATAGACTGTCACATTGTGCGTGAGAAGCTGCAAGCTAAGATGATCAGTCCCTCGTATGTGCCGACTCGCTACCAACTTGCAGATATATTCACGAAGCCACTTGGGAAGGATCAATTCACGAGCTTAAGAGACAAGTTGGGCATTCACAACATTCACGCTCCAACTTGAGGGGAGTATTGAAGATCTCTATCTTTTACTTAATTGTAGGGATTGACTTTATCATTTTAGATGAGATCATATCCTTTGTAATATGGAACATAGTGATATTGTGTAGTCATCTTATAAAGCTGTTGTATTGTATAAGGAGATGTACATCTCATGGAATATACAATTTTTTCATTCTCTCATATTTGTTTTGCTTATCTTTCGTTCATCATCATTATGTCATTTTGACACTAAAAGCTCTTCTTTGCTAAATAAAGACTCTTTTTCACCCTTTTCAGATAAGATCCTCGGGATAGGAAATGTTTCTTACTTGGAGGATCTCATCCCAGCCTTTTTGCTCTTGTAATTATAAAGCCATCAACCACCGTGTCTCTGTTTTTGTTTCCGAGGGCATAACTTTTCAAAGACCATCCTTTTGCCAAGTGTTTTTTTCACGTTAGTAAACTTTGTTTTCTATTAAAATTTCCACAGCACTGTGATTCTATGCATCAAAATTTTCATCATAAGCACTTTAGTTGTGCTGTTTGAGATACCCTTTTGTCCGGATTTTTCTATAAATTCTTTAGCTTGTTCTTGAAATTTAAAAAGAGCAAACTACAAAATTGTCAGACGTAAGTGGTGGTGTATTGTCAGACCTAAATGGACTGATCTACATCACTTCATGTTAGTTTTCGAAATTTCGTCTTACTTTCAGATCTTTGTGAGCCGTTTTCTTCAATCAAGTTCTCATCCTTTTTAAACTTCAATTTATGGATTCTTAATCAATCGGCAAATATCTATCGTATAAAGTTTGCTTTCTGCGCCATCTCTTTCTTTCTATTATGTCCTGAACATTGCGATCCTGTGCTTGAACGCCATTTTCTCTTCTTTGTTCTTTTCTTTGAACAAAACAGAAGATGATCAAGAGAAAGAAAATGAAAACAGAAGACTCTGCATAAACAACCAACCAGTTCCTAAGAAGGAAACAACATCAAGATTCCATCAAATCGAAATTCGACCAAAATTAAGCCAGTTATCTTCAATCCTTGCTCCTGAGCCTCTCAACACGCTGATTCAACAGCTCAATCTTAACAACGAGATTCGTGATAGAGTAGAGAAGCCAGTAGAAGAAGAGAGCGGCGGCGATCAACAAGGCGTTCCTCTGGCTCTTCATGATAGACTTCTGGTGACGGAGGTGCTCGGAGGGAGTGCAGGACTCGCCATCACAGCTGGGGCGGGTCTCGTACTTCCAATAGATGTCCATGAAGAGGAAGAGGCAGAAAGGAACCACCGAGAGTAAAGGCTTGAGGAGGTTCCGCGTGACGGTGACGAGGCCCTTGTGGAGGCCGTCGAGGCCGGGGATTGTGAGGAGAAGTACCATGATCGCCTCCGCTCCAGCTGCGTAGCCTAGCACGACCCATTCCAACGCCATCTTTTGTACTTTGAAGGCTATTTGAACCGCATGACTTAAATTTATACATTCATTTCAAGTAAATAGACCCCTTGTATAACAACTCCTAACAATATATTTGCCTAAGAATATGTTTATCTTCTGGTCGACAGAAAACCACATTGGTGGTAAAATTTTCAACCGGGTCTGGATCATGGAAGAGTTGTCCTCCACGAACAATTCAAAATTGATGTTCATGGAGGCTGTTGATACTACTTGCGTCATGAGAAGCCTTCTAGCTGTTTGTTTCCCAAATTTTGGACTTGATAATAATTAGTAGCCTTGAATTTTACACTTGTTTTTGTTTCATCTAGATGCTGTAAAAAAAAATTACGATTTTATTTTTAATGGATGGTCGGAGATGATGCAATTTTCTATCAACATAAGTTTATTATTATACCATAATAAAGTTTTAATTGTAATAAAAGTTTCTTAAAATCATCTTCTCAATGGTTTATTACAAACTTTATGACGTGCTTCCTTTAATGGTAAACAAAAAATAAATAACATAAGAACTAGTGTTTGGAACTCTTTCTAAATGTATTCTTAAGCTACACAATTTTACAATCTTTCTCAAGAGTTATATACACAATTCTTTCTCTCACTAAGGTATAACAAGGCAATTGTAAATAACAAATTTGATTCTTTGCAACACTTCACTCTCTTTGTTCTCTTATTTCTTTTATTTTTTTTCGGTTTTATGAAAATCTTTTTATAAGATTTTTTAACCTCTTAGTCATTCCTAATATCAATCCCTTTCTTATTAGAGAATATAGTCATTTAGGCTTTATTCTTGCTTCATAGTTTTTCTAAAATATATATATATATTAATAGAAAATTGGAAATTTTTACATGTTTCAGGAAAGGAACCAAAGTTAACCTCAGTAACCCTTACATAGAACCACAAGTTACTCTCATCTATTAACTCAATAGTTACCTACGTGTCATAACACAAACTCTATCAAAACCAATTAGGGAGTCTCGATTGCACTTCATCCATATCTCAAGTGATGTAGACGATGCTTCTCCTAGTCTTCAATGGGACAGCTTCATCGGAGCTACTATGGGACATCTTCATCTTTCAAGTAACTACTTAATCTATTGTTCTCCTCTTGTTATTTAGCTTTGTATGCTTAGGATTGTGTATCTATTCAACTATAAAAAATTCCAAGCTTTGCCAATATGCTCACTACAATTAGAAAGTTCACTGGAGAGAAAAACCAATTCTCTGATCTTCATGATTAGGGAGTTCATCACTTCTTGATTAGATCGAGCTCTACCTTTGGAAATTCCCAAATTCCTCTCTTTCCATATCTCTTCGATGCTAGTAACAAAGGAGATAATGTAAATAGCCCTATCTCCTTTTGATTTAGTCTTCAAATTTTTTAGTTTCTCTAGTATGACAATAAATGAATTACCATCCCATCTCCGATGACATTTCTCTTTAATTATTTTCCAAATGCTCTTTGCAAAAGGGGCATTGGAAAAATAAGTTCTCTAGTTTCACAATCACCCCTGTATAAGACACATTTGTTGTCCATATTTGAAACTGAGGCATTGGAAAAATAAGTTCTCTAGTTTCACAATCACCCCTGCATAAGACACATTTGTTGTCCATATTTGAAATTGAAGTTTATCAATCGTAGCCATTTTGTTCAATGTAGCCAACCATCATAAACAAGAGGTGTTGGATCTTAAGATCTTATGCTAAACTATAGGGTACCAGTCTATTATGTTAAACTGTCCCTGTGCTGTCCACTCCCTCTATGACTTGTTAGAAAGGGAACCAGAGGGTTGGTTTAACCAAAAGTAGATGTCCTAGTTCTTATAATTAGGATTATAATTGGGAATTAGGTGCAACACCTAATTTGGAAATTCCTTTTACCTGTTGCTAGAAATAACTACATAAACTTTAGTTTTAGGTGGGAGATTGCTCCAACATTGTACTACTATAGGAAATCTAAGTAATGGACTATGACCCATTTAATTATCATACCATTTGCTTTATTTCCATTGTCCATTCTACAATTCACTCTTAGCTCCATAATTTTCTTTAGCTTCATCAGATTGTTAATAAACCAAGATTTTGTGTCCTTGGAAGAAAAGGACCATAATGATTTACATTTGAAAGTATATGAGTGAACCCACTTAATACACCTAGTATCCTTATTACACATAATTTACCAAATCTTTTTTAGCATCAACACTTTACTGGTAGTGGTAATAAGATTTATCCCTAGGCCCCCATCTTTCTTGGACTTGCAAACCTTATCCTACCTTAGTTTCATTAACCTTCCTTTGAAGTTATGATTTCCCTACAAGGACCTCCACATTAACTTTTCAATTGCCTTCACTACAACTTTAGCTAGGAAAATACTAGGAGACCAATAAACTTGTAAGGAATTTAACATATATTTAATTAGTTAAAGTCTTCCCCTAAAAGATAAAAATCTATTAGTCCAATAAATTAACCTCTGTTGTACTCATTCCACTAAAAGATAAAATTAATAGAAATGAATCCTTCTTGTAGTGATAGGTAGGCTTAGATTGCATAATGGAGATTGTTTCCTTTGCATAAAAGAGAATACAACTATCTCAGGTTTTAATCCATTTACATTATTAGCCAATACAAAAGACTACTTGTTAGATTGATTGTTTGGACCCGATCCGGAGACCGGCGCCCCAATCCGAAAACGGGGGAAAACGAAAGAAACAAAGCGGATTCAATTCGAATAAATCGAATCACAACATGCGGAAGCAAACGCGAAACAAAGTATTAACGAATCGAAAGCGAGCTTGGAAGCAACGCATACAAACCAAGTCAAATCGAATTGAAACATAAATTCTGACATCCGCATAATATCTTAGAAAAACGTCAAAAGGGTCGCGTTGGAAACCTAG
>JANITW010013000.1:0-10241 GCA_027564335.1 Erythroxylum williamsii | reverse complement strand
CAGCCGTTATGCTGCCGAAATTTCGATAAAATCTGGGTTAAAAATGTAATTTGAGATTGGTATGGATTTATATAAGAAAAGAAAAAGAAAAAAAAATTCATACGGGATTTTGGAACGTCTTAGCGATTCCAGCGCGATCCTGTTCTTTGTTCCTTGGTGCTCACGGATGTCGGACTTTGATTTCAATTCCAAGTGATCTATTTGCTGACTTTGTGTTCTATCCGTATTCGATTTGTTTTCGATTTGTACTTTTGGTTTGATTTGATTCGATTCGTTTTCGCATTCAACTCCGACGTGTATTCGTTTTGATTTCCGTTTCGATTCCGATTTCTTATGCTTTGTATTCTGATTCGAAATTTCGATCCGAAATTTCCGTTTCCATCTGATTCCGTTTCCTTCGTTCGGTTGGGATTCGGTTCCCGGATCGGGTCCCAACACTACAAAGAGTTGATCCTCTTCCTCTTTATCAGCTCGTAACGCCTCTTCTGCGTGTTGTAGATTTTTTCTCTTACAAATAATTGCTTCATTCCCCAACTGATTACAATTTGTACATTTAACATCTGACCTTCTCCAGCATTTAAAGTGTGGATGTGAGTTTCTGCCATAGTGTTGATAAGGAGGATGAGACTTTTTGTTACCAGCCTTACCTTTGTGCTTGGATGACTCATCTACAGAGTGTTGCTACATTTTTCCTTTCTTTCTTTGTTTTGCTATTTTTTGCACTTTCTAGATGTTTGACTATTAGGGCACCTTCAACTTCATCATCGTGCCTTATGGCTCTTCTTTGCTCTTGAGCAAGTAGTGCATTCAAGAGTTTTGCAAGATTGATCTTTGACATGTCCTTGGTGTTTTCCAAGGATGTGACAATGGCTTCAAATTTTTTAAGCACTGTCATAAGGATTTTTTCAACAATCCTTATCTGAGGCAAATTTGAACCAAGCAATCTGATTTGACTAACAATATTAAGAAGCCTATTAGAATGCTCCTTAATGGAATCAATCTTCTTCATCCTTTGTAACTCAAATTCTCTAACCAAGTTCAAAACTTGCATTCCTCAAACCTTCTCATCTCCTTCATATTTAGCTTTGAGATAGTCCCATATCTCATTGGCTAATTTTAGAGACACGATTCAAGTAAAAACATTTTATGCAACTGTAACAAATAAGTAGGTCTTTGGCTTTGCTTTTTATGTCTTCTTCTTCTTGTATGCTCTCAGTTGAGCCACTGTTAGATTGGTTGGAAGTTCTGGCATCTCACAGTCGTCCTCCACAGCTTCCCAGAGGGCTAAAACCTCCAAGTAAGCCTCCATACGCACTGCCCAAATCTTATAGTTCTCACCTTCTAACATCGGTGGTGCCACTAGAGAGAAGTTAGAGATAGACTTGGATTCCATTGCAACACAGATCCTTTAAGAAATGTGCTATGATACCAAATGTAGTTTTATTCAAATAAAAGAAAAGAAAATAATTTTACTATAGAAAATATGAGAGTTTCAAATAGGATTGAAGAACTTACTTAAAATTTTATTTTTGACCGAAATGTTACAAGTATACATAGATCAATCACATAATAGTCTAACTACTTCATAATCTCATCATTAAAAGAATCTAAACTGATAAAAAGAAGATAATAGCAAGATAGAAATAAAAGTAACAAACTCTTGAAAAATAGGAACTAATTTGTTGCCAACTACGCAGCCTCCTAAACACGTTCTCACTATATGTCAATCCATTTCCTTTGAATTTCTTTGGAAGCACGCGAGAAATAACTAAGAATTGTTATAGCAAAAGGTTCACAGGCACTTTTAGCTTTTGCATGTGAAAAACATCAGAGGTATTAAGTCTTGATTTTTGGTTCTTAAAGTAAAATCAAACAATTCAGAAGAATTAGTGAGAGTTGCCGCTGATCTCTCTATTTTTGAATTAAAAAACTATCACCTTTAATCCTCAAAATAAGAGGTGCATTAATCACTTCACTTAAATAAATGGTTTCTTCCAAGAAAATGTTTTAAGTATCTTGAGTATAATAAAGCTTATCACACATTTTCAAATGAATCAGGGAAAGGCTTCTTAAGCAATTTCTTATGACAACATTATTAAGTCTGATAACTCTTACATGGATATAATGTTACAAAGTCGATACACATATACTTTAGTGTTTGAACTCTTCTTGTCAGTTTAAGTTCAACACGGTTAATTTAACCAATGAAATATTCTAAATAAAATTCTTTTTGATGGTTAACATTTTCATTAAAATACATGTAACATTCTATAATTTTAGAGTGTAAAAAAATTTAACATTTTAAAATCGTCTAATTTAATTTCTCAATTGACTGAATCCTTAATCTCGTTAATTAGATTCTGTCAATTAAATTTCATATTAATAATTAATGTAATTATTAAAGTATTACTTCAACACCAATGTGACATTTTAATCTTTCCGTTTCTATAAAACCCACTCATACCACCTGGGCTCTATGAGATTGTAATGGATCTTACAACAAAAGTAAACCTTGGCCCTAATCTAAGAAACAATTTCCCTAAGTCTAAAACTTCACCAATGTTTGTAATTTCTTCTTGCATTCTTCAACTACTTGTTTTAATGAATATGTTATGTTCAAAGTAGAACTTTTTTCCTATATTTTATTTTAGAGGCTAGGTTGATTTTTTAATTATGGTACTTAAAGCTAATATATCTTATTTTTGAAAGGTGAAATACTTTACTAAAAATCAAACAAGAGAATAAGACAAGTATATGAAAAACAAAATAGTTGTTCTTTAAGGTCAATAAAGCCTGATTAACATAAAAATTAAGATGGAACTAGCAAAAGATGAAAATTAAAGTATCAGCCAATAGATGAAGCTCAATTTATAGACATGAGCTTTGGTTTAAGTTCATAAGAGAAGTTTTAAGAGTGAGAAACCTGTAATCTAAAAGCAAGCTCATTAATCTTATTTCTAAATATTTGTTAGTTATAATTAACTCCCCAGACAACCTCTCTACTAGTTAGGGATAAGGTTACGTACTACTAGTTAGGGATAGTGTTGTTATTGTTATAACTAACTCCCCGATCCGTATAAAGGAGCTTTGACAAAATATTTAGAAGCTTTGTTATTGATCTTAGAACACTCTTTTATTCCTTTCTTCCCATAGAGCATGTATACTATAGCTTATCATTAGTTTAAAGGTTAAGTCTCTTTTATAAGTTAACGTCACTTGTTCAGCCCAACAAAAGAATTATTGCTAGGAGTTTCCATAAATTTAGAATTTTAAAATTGCTCAAGCCTAGGTCTAGAGTATATTTGTGTATTGGCAATTCAACAAAAGGTGTTCTTATGTTTCAAAAGCTTGATTACAAAGCTTGTCGAGTTTGTTCGTCAGGGAAATGCCTTTTAACCTATCCAAGGTTAGTTGAGTTTACTTGATTGCGAACTATAGTATAAAGAAGCCTTTAAGGGAATTATTAGTGAACCAAACTAATATCCCTTATGTTACTTCCATAGCTAATTTCCTAAATAGGGCTAAACAAGATTTATTTGTGAAGTATAACATGCTATGACTCCTTCAAAAGATCTTGTCTTTTTCATCCACTCTAGGTTTGTAATTAAGGATAAAGCTCATGATTATATTGAAGCCCTTATATCAATAATATTGTTCCCCTTTAGAGATGACTTCTTTAACCTTAGCTAACGTGGGAATTAGGAAATTTAGGTTGTCAAAACCTCATAATCTATACATATGGCCAAGTTTATTCCAATTGTCAAATAAAAACTATAATTTCCTCCCATTTATAATTCTAACTTTCATTTCTTGAGCTATAATATCTTTTCACTTTAATATTTGGTTAAGGGTCCATAAATTGCTTGGGTTTGTTTTGATGCTTTAAAAGTTTTGTTCCTTTATTATATAGGAGTACATCCATCTGACCTAAATAGATCAAAGTCAATAATGAGCTTCCATATCCTTTTTCCATAAACATTTTGTTTGCAATTATATTCAATTTAATTCCCAAACATCATTCCTTATTTTGTGAATAGACATCTAACCATTAAAATTCTTCACTCGTAACATGTTTGACCTTACCTAACCATAAGAAATTCTTGCAAATTCTCTTCACTTGTATGATCAGGTTTTAAGGTAAGTATAAGTGGCAGCTCTGATAGATATGAAGATTGTTTAGTACTAAGGAGATTAGTTTAAGTCTATCTATATAAGAAAGAAATTTAATGTTAATTCTATCTATATAAGAAAGAAATTTAATGTTCCAATGACTAATTCATTTTGAATGGAGTCAAATAATGGCTAATAATCTTTATGGGAAATCATCATGTATGATATCAGGATTCCTAAATATTTAAAGGGCAAGTCTTAGAGACATGGACATGAGATTCTTGAGAGGTATCCACTAAGAACTGGAAATTAGATGAGAAATGTAAATGACTCTTACTTTTATTTGTCAAGAGACCTAATATCTGGTTTAAAAAAATTATAAGGAATGCATAAATAATTGCATTAAAGTAGCAATGGCGCTATAAAATAGTAGGATATCATTTATAAAATAAAGCTAAATTGTTCCAACTTCTTGTATTTATGATGAAGTCTTTATATTTATCTATTCTTTGGCCCATCATTATTGTTAATACCTCAATATATAAAATGAATAAGGGAAAGTTGATTAGCTTGCCTCACACCCTTGGCTTCTTTTAATAAAGTAGTAAATTCTCCATTTAGCAGGATTACAAAAGAGACAGTTAAGATGCATTGCTCAATCTAGGAAATAAATATTCTAAGCAATCCCAAAGTTTACAAAGAATGTAGAATAAAACTCCATTTAACTGATTCAAATGCTTGTTGAATTTAATTTTAATTTAACAACTTCCTATTACCATTTTGATTTTATAGTTTTTTAATAATTCTTAGGGGAGGATTAAGATATCTTTGCTCCTTCCTTGGATAAAAACACCTTGAGTTAGACTGATGATACACTTCAAAACTTTCTTAATCCTTTTTGCAATCATTTTAGAGGTTGACTTGTATATGAGATTGCAATAAAAGATACGCCTAAAATCCTTTAAGAAGTTAGCATTTGACTTCATAGGAATGAGACATACATGGGTTTTATTTAGATTTTTTAGCACTCTACAACTTGAGAAGTGTTGGATCGGAAAAGAAAACATGCAAGATTTAGCTAAAATGATAGATTTCAAAAAAAATTTAGAAATCATAACACAGCGGAAGCAAGATAACCAAATCAACGTGCCAACTCATACATGATACAATATATGGAAAATAATTATAATAAGAACATGATGAAGATTATATTATTGACTCCTTTGCTACAACTTTAATTCCTCGATGTGCTATCTTATCCTCGGCAATATATCCTCTCCTAAGTGATGTATCCTCTCCTTATTATGGTATCCTCTTCTCGATATTGTATCCTCGAGCAATCCGATCTATCACTTTTTCTTCTTGGACAACTTGATTAATAAGATCCTTTGGTGGGAAAGGAGAAGAAAACTTTGAAGGATATTTTTCTTAGAAGAAAGAAGTGAAAGATGAGACACCTCTCATGCAAATTTTGGATAACACGTGTGAGAAAGGACAGAGAGTCCAAAAATGCAAGAACCACTCTCTTACACCTTGTCAATTTCAGTTATGCATGAAAAAAAAGAAGAGAAAAGCATCTAATGCATCACTTCTTTCTTTAATCAAACATAAAGAAGCCATTAAATGAAACTCTTCTCATTTGTTTTAAGATGGCTATATGAAAAGACCAATAACCTAAAATGACATGTCAATTTCGGTTTTAGTGATCAAAGAAAGAAGATCATCCATCAAATACACCTCTTTCATCTTTAATAAAATGCCATCATTAAAAAAACAACCATTAAACTATTTAATGGTAAGATCATTACTCGATTTAATGATGATAAAGCATGATAAATAACATATTTATTTAGCAATTCAATGATAAATGTGCAACTGTACATTCAGCCCCAATAAAACCGAAATTACACCTTCCATTTTTTTAAGAATTTTGTTTTAATTTAATTAATCAAATTAATCAAATTAAACCAAAGTCTAGCCCATTTCTAAATATTCATTTGTGCTTCTAATTAACCATTAATTAGTGCAAGCCCAACATTCAATCATGGGCTTTAAAACCTCCATTTATATTCCTTACTTTGGTTGGTAACCTTCCTTGAAGCCAAGTGGGGAATCTTATTGGACCTAGATAATTCAAGCTCCAATAAGCCCAGAATTAATTTAATCTCATTAGAATTAATTCAAGCTTATTAACTAAATGTTATTCTACTAAAGATAATTAGTTGAATTATTGAATTACTAAATATTATGAGAATACATATTTCAAATAAGATGTCCAATTGCAAATCTTATTATGAACCTTATTATAGCCATCCGTATAATAAAGGATTTTACCATTTTGCCCTTATATTAATTTTTCTTTGTAGATCTCCCGTTTCACTCTATATGGTGATTAACACACAAAATCTAATCTTGGTGTTAAGACTTGATGGGTAGCTAGTCCATCAAACTCTTGGTGCCAGTTTAATCACCAATATTCATAAAACATCTAGAAGTGATGATATCACTATAAACTCTTTATTTGAGTGAATGTTTTCTGATACATGTTTCAATGAATAATTCCAACATGCAAACACTAGATTAATACTTCGTAATGACAGAGCTAAAACAGACTTCCTATTTAAAGCATCTACTACCACGCTATCTTTTCCTAAATGGTAGTCAACTATGCAATCATAGTCTTTAATCACTTCTAGCTAACGTCGTTTCCTCAAATTTAGCTCCCTCTGTATGAGCAAGTAGTTCAGACTCTTATGATCCATATATACCCTACATCTTTCCCCATATAAGTAGTGCCGTCAAATTTTCAAGGCAAACACCACTACTGCCAATTCTAAATCATGTGTATTGTAGTTCAGTTTACGTAGCTTTAACTGTCTCGAGGCATAAGCTACCACTTTTCCATCTTACATCAGTACGCAACCTAGGGCATTCCTAACAACATCACTGTACATAGCATAATCTTTGCCTAGAAATCTATCGTTCTATTCAAACTTTGTACCTTTCCGAAATAACTTTGTGATTAGAGAAGGATTTATTAAGAACCCTTTGACAAAATGTTGATAATAACGAACTAAGCCAAGAAAACTTCTCACTTCTATCACATTCTGAGGCAGTTTGCAATTGACAGTTGCCTTAATTTTACTGGGACCTACCCTGATACCTTTTAAAGAGATGATGTGCCCGAGGAAAGAAACTTCTCTTAGCCAAAAATCATACTTTCTCAATTTGGCAAATAATTGCTTCTCTCTCAAAGTCTGTAGTGTACTTCTCAAATGTTGAGCATGTTCCTCTTTATTCCTCGAATAGACCAATATATCACTTATGAACACCACAATAAATTGGTCTAAGTAAGGTCAAAATAACTTATTCATCAAATCCATGAAAGCAACTAGTGCTTTAGTTAGCCCGAAAGGCATCACCAAGAACTTATAGTGGCCAAATCAGGTCCTACAGTCTTTGGAACATCTACATCTTTTACCCAAAGCTAGTAATAACCAATCTGCAAATCAATCCTAGAGAACACTTTTGCACCTTTGATTGATCAAAAAAATCTTTTATTCTGTGTAATGGATACTTATTCTTTACAGTCACCTTGTTCATCTATCTATAGTCTATACACATTCGTAAGGTGCCACCCATTCTTTTGACAAAAAGGATCAACATTCCTTATGGTGACATATTGGGCTAGATAAAAAACCTTGTCCAAAAGCTCCAATAAATGATTCTTCATCTCTTTTAACTATGTAGGAGCCATTTGAAAATGTGCCTTTAAAATAGGAGCAGTACCAGATACAATTTCAATAGATAACTCTACCTCCCTCTTAGGTGGCAAATCTGGTAACTCTTCTAAAAACACATCAGAAAACTCATTAATTACTGGTATGTCTTGTAAGTTCACCTTCTCCCTTTTGAATTAAGTAGTAAAGCCAAATACGCATCAAAATCTTTTCTAAGAAGTGCTCTTGCTGGCATGGTTGATATCACATTAGTCAAAAGACTAGAACGGATACCATACACCACTTTTTCTAAACCATTAGAATCTGTGAGCATAATTATTTTCAACCTACAATCAAATATAGCTTGGTGTTTGGACAACTAATCTATGCCTAAGATCAAGTTAAATTCTTAGAAGGTCAACTTTATTAGATCAACAACAAATTGCTCCCCATGGATCATAATAAGGCAATCTCTATACACTTTATTCACATATACCCTATGGCCTACTAGACTAGTCACACGTATATCATAGGCTAGTCGATCTACTGATGACATCTTATCACACACTTCCTCGGTGCAAATGTATGAATGAGTGAAACCGAGATCTATCAATGCATGCATATTAAGATCAAAGAGAGAGAAGGTACTAGCTATAACTTTTGGTGCATCATGTTCCTCTTGAGCCTTCATAACCTATGCCCATGCTTGACTGACTGATGTTGTAAGATTATCAACAGACTCGGATATTGTACTCAGAGTGGCCCTAGGCTGGCTTGGTCCACCTCTGCCTTTACCTCATCCTCTAGATGCAATAAGCGCATTAAATGCCCTTCTTCTTTGCTGAGATGCTCTAATCTATCCCAAGCTTTGTAGACAATTAGCCACCAGGTGATCTGTACCCCTCCATTTAAAACAGACCTCAGTCAATCACCTGCATGTTCCCCAATGTCTCTTGGTACAATATGGGCCCTCTGGCAATCCATCTCCCTGTTTATCTGAAAAGCTTATACCAATATTAAATGTTACGAACTACCCTTGATGTAACATCTCATCCCCGATGGGAAGGGTACATCGGTCAATTGGGTCAGGCTAGTAGTAAATTGCATGGTTTGATTTGTTCATACAGTTGACCTCTAATTTTAGAGGAATAAGTCATTGGGCACATGCACTTATAGGTACATGCATTAATGACAATTCCCGGCATTTTATTGGGAATATGAGATGATTTCTGATTTTTTAGATACGTATGTATGATTTCGAATTGGAAATGTTTTAGAGTGATTGCCAGTTAATAGTGACCCTTAGGAAACTTTCTGGAAAATTCGGGAGAAAAAGTCTAGACCGAAAAATCCTCCGAGTGACGGACTGATTAACTGTATAGTATTGAATAACTGTCTAATGGCCATAGAAACTTAGATTGGTGATTTTGGGGATTAATATGTCGAGCCATTGAAATTTGGAGACGAATTGGACTAGACATAATTGTGAAAAGAGAAAGAGATTTAAATGTATTATGAGGAAAAAGACAAGAGGCTTGATTGTTTAACCTTTAAATGCCTTAGGTTTTAAATCTTGGCAAAAGCTTTTTCTCCTCCACCTAGGGCAAGCTTCCTCCTCCTTTCTTTGGTGATTTTCGTTTCTTCCTCCCTTTGTGACTTTCATTGCTAGCTTGTTTGCTTCTTCTCTACTAGCAAAGCCAAGCTTTAACCCTAAGGAAGATGAAGATTTTGAGGTTTGAAAGGGAGCCCGTAAGTGTTAAAGGAATTGGAGGATTTTTCGAAAGTTGAAGATTTGAGCTTGATTGGTCAGTAAATTGATTGTATGTTAGTTATTTATTAGTTAATTGCATACATGGGTTTAATTGTGAAAGATTGGGGTACTTATAGGTGAGTTGTGACTGGTTTTAGAGAGAGAAATGAAAAAGAGTATCGGAGAAGACGACCGCACGTCGCGACGAGAGGATGATTGCACGTCGCGACGAGCGTAGACGCCGCGACGAGCGATTCGCCGCGACGAGCGGAATGTCGCGACGAGCATAGTTAGACATCGTGGCGAGCATGAAAATCAAGCCGTGGCGAGTCTTCTCGTGCGCCGCGGCGAGCAACTCTGGAACGATGGGACGCCGCGGCGAGTGTCCTTACGTCGCGGCAAGAATGGTTTTTCTAAACTGAGTTGGTTTAGTTTTTGAGTCATAAATAATGGTGTAAACCTCCAATTGAGGTGATTCTTGATTCGTTATGATTTAGAGTAAGAGGTCTACAATTGATTTGAAGAATGAAAGTTGGAATTCAGGTTTTTAAGGTCTCAATTTGTGAGTGAAAGTTGGGTTAAGATGGTTTTTACAACCTCAGGGATTGTTTCATGATAATTGGGGTATAATTGTGAGAATTCTGAATTTAAGGAAATGCTAT
>JANITW010012962.1:0-10244 GCA_027564335.1 Erythroxylum williamsii | reverse complement strand
TCAAAAGACTCCACAAATGTTTTTAGTTTCTCCATTTCTTCGGTATTGAACTCAGGAATAGGTTTCTTAGAGTTTTCGTCATTAGTTGACGAAGTGCTCACCATATGTGTCTGACTTCAGTCGTTCCCACTGTGATTGGGCTTGCCATGAAGTTTCCAGCATTTTTCCCTAGTATGCCGATGCTTTTTGCAATATGTACATAATAAAGAATCTTGATTAAAGGGTTTGGATGAGTCCACTCTAGTAACAGCAGTAGAATTGTTAGCCTCCTTCAATTTCGTTGCCTTTGTAATAAGTGCAGAACCATCTCCTCCTTGACGTTCAAGCATGACACTTCGACGTCCTTCTTCCGCACGTATAATAGCAATTGTCTCATTCAGAGAAGGTAGGTCTTGTTTTCCAAAATTTGCACCCTTATAGCATCAAATTCCACATTTAAACTTGCCAAAAAATCATAAATATGATTCTTTTCAACAAAACGTTTCAAAATTACTGCATCTTCACTACAATGCATTTGGATACATTGATAATGATCCATCTCCTACCACAAGCTTTGTAAGAGACCTGAATATTCAGTGACAGTTCGAGTCTCCTGTTTAGTTGCTGAAACTTTCATCCTAATCTCATAGATATGTGCAGCATCATTAACTTTGGAGTAAGTCTGTCGAATAGCTTCCCATATCTCCTTGCCAGTTCCTAGGAACATGCATGTGTCACTAATTTCTGGCAACATGGAGTTCCATAAGGGACATAACCATGGAGTCTTGTTCATCCCATGCCGTAAATTTTAGATCATCCTGTGAAGGACCAATACCCAATAAATGACTCAATTTCCCTCTCCCCTTTAGGAATGTGCAGACTAGTTGTGACCACTTTAAATAGTTCTTCCCATTCAATCGGTATGTAGTGTGAATATTCTGCAAATCTCTAGGTATAGCAGCAGCAGTAGTTTCGGCAGAGTGTCTGATGATTTTAGTTGAACTACTACGTGATTCTGACATGATTGATTCGGTAGGACTAAGGAAAGGTGCAGGAAAAAAGAGTTATAAGGCTAGGATGATGAGAGGGACAGTGGAGATGAGATTCTCGGTCAGTATGACCAGAGGGAAAAATCAAAGTTTTAGAAAAGAGCCAATAGATTTGATACCATGTGAAATATTAGCAGAGAAGAGATAATTTCATTCTCATTATTGGTAGGTTACAGCTCTATTCAATATATACACAATTGTCTATACTAAATATAGTATCAGATTTCCGAAGATACATGGAAATCTGTATCTTATTCTAATCCCTAGAAATCAGGCATTTACATGATTTCTATAGCTATACAATCTTCTAGATAATGCTGCATGATTCTACATAATCCAAAATTAGACAATCAAGTCACATCCTTTGTCTACTTTCCAACAATAAATAAAAAACGAAGAAATCATAGCGTAAAAAGAAATATTTGGCTAGAGAAAAAAGTAAAGGAGGTAAAGGATAAAAGCATACTAAATAAGAAAAAACCATAAGCAAATGTAGATTAGTTCAATTCGGTTAAAAATTCAATCAATTTCAATTTAGAAACTATTAACTTAGTAACAGTAAAACTTACCCAGGGAATAAACGACCAGCCATACGATAAGCTGACATTGCTTGATCTCCCTCTTCCTGAGCTGCAAAAGCATTTCCATACCCTATCCATGCAGGTGCAAAAGTTCCATCAAGACTTGTAGCCTTGCTGAAGCATAAAACAAATGCAAAAAGAAATAAGTCCAATTTATAATAGGAAAAAAACAATCAATAGGTTTAATAATACTTGAGATGTGTTGTTTAGTTTAGGAGACTAGGTGGCAACTACCAAATGTAGGAGCATAATCAACAACACATAAGGCAAAATTAGTTTGTTTATTGTTTGGCTTGGGAAAGTAGCATAGCATCGCCCTAAGTACAAGATTCTTATTTAGTTTATCAGCAAAAAGTATGTTCCATTTCTCAACAAGTCCAACGGTAGGTGTCAACTTCCAAAAAAAGTCCAATGGCAGGTGATAACTAGGTTTATTCTTTAAGGCCCCAGACTTGTGTTTCCTATTTTAGATAGGACTTTTGAAAACACTAGTATAAATAGGGATTTTATATATAAACTATAAAAGCCATTGAATTCTAAATTTTTAAATTGAAGAGCTTTTGTTATAAACCCTAATTACTACTTTCTTCCCAATTCGTATTTCTTCGAAATTTGTTGGCCTAACCCTCTCTGCTAAATGAAGTAGTATCAAAGCAAAAGATCCTACATACCTTGAAGGATATTTACCTTAGAAACTAGGGTCGATTATATGAGGGGTCAGGAATGAGGTAAACGACACCCACAAAGAGAGTTGGCAATGATTTTGTGAATGATTGAGGACTTGATTGGTGTGCAAAAGGTTTTGATGGTAATTGTAAAATTCAACATCTTTTTTAATCATCCATATGCCATCACTCATCCTTTATACTAAGATTCCTTGTCAGATCCTCTTTCTTACCAAACCCTTGTTTCCTATTGAGCCCATATATTTGGGAGTACATATTTGTCCGTGATGTTCGTCCTTAAGTCATCAAATTAGATCCCAAGTCTGTGAAATGTGTCTTTTTGGGGTACTCTCATCTTCAAAAAGAATATCGTTGTTATTATCCTAAGCTTAATAAATACCTTGTGTCCACTAATGTTATGTTTATGGTAAATCTTCCCTTCTTTCTAGTTTTTGCAAACACCAATCATAGTAAGGGGAGAACGATGATTTTTTACTATATCATGTCACCCAGCAATCATCCAATGTTGCTTCTACTTCAGCACCATCTCCATCCCTACTTATTCTACATGTTTATTCTCGATGACGAGATGTTCCTAACACATGTCCAGCACCAGTTCTTTCTTTGTCATTAGATTCCACAGCCACTAATCTTGACCTACCAATTGCCCTCCATGAAAGTAAATGCCAATATACTTGCCCGATTTCATTTTTTGTTTCTTATGATCATTTGTCATCTTTGAGTTCTTTTGTTGCATCTGTTGATGCTATATCTCTTCCCGAAAGTGTTCATAAGGCCTTGTCTCAACCCAGAGGGCGTGCAGCAATAATGGAGGAAATAAATGTTCTTGATGCTAAAGGTACTTGGACCTTAGTGAATTTACCTATTGGAAAAAAAAGGCTATTGATTGTAAGTGGGTCTTTGCAGTTAAAGTTAATCCTGATGGCTCCGTGACTCAACTTAATGCTCATCTTTTTGCTAAAGGCTATGCCCAAATTTATGGTGTGGACTACTATGATACTTTCTCTACTATGGACATCTATTTGTTTACTTATTTCTATGATAGCTAATCACTGTTGGCTCTTACATCAATTGGACATTAAAAATGCTTTCTTACATAGAGACATATATAAGGAGGAACCACCTAGGTTTGTTGCTTAGGGAGAGTATGGGAAAATGTGCCACCTACGAAGATCTCTATATGGCTTCAAACAAAGTCCTCATTCTTGGTTTGAAAATTTTAGTCAAGCAGTTGAACGAATCGAAATAAGCAAGAGCAAGTCTATCATTCTTCTTGTGAACGTGGATGATACTGTTATCATTATTAGTGATATCATGGGAATTTCATATTTGAAAATATTCCTTCATAGCCAATTTCAAACAAAGGATTTGGGAGAATTAAAGAACTTCTTGGGAGATGAGGTAAAAAGGAATAAGAAAGGTATTTTCTTATCTCAAAGAATATATGTGCTTGATTTGCTACTTGAGATTGAGAAATTAGGAGCTAAATCATGTAGTGCTCCTATGACACCTAATTTGCAACTCACAAATGATGGAGATTTGTTTGAAGATCCTGAGAACTATAGGAGATTGGTTAGGAAACAAAATTATCTTACAGTAACTTGTCCTGATATTGCTGTAAGCAATTAGCATTATTAGCATTGTAAGTCAATTTATGACTTCTCAAACAATTCATCCCAAGCTACTTCAGAGCAAATTCTGTGTTATTTGAAGAGAGTTCACAAACGAGGCATACTATATAAAAATCATGGCCACACTGCTATAGATTGCTTCTCATATGCAAATTGGGCATGATCTAAGACTAATCGGAAATCAATCATAGGATATTGTGTCTTTGTTGAAGGAAATCTAATTTCATAAACAAGTCAAAAATAGAGGGATGTATCTCGCTCGAGCGTAGAAGTAGAATACAGAGCTATGGCACAATTTGTGTGAAATAATGTACATACATCAGCTCTTGACTAAAATTGTCCTTGCCAACAAAGTTATGGTGCAATAACCAAGCTACTCTTTATATAGCTTCTAATCCTATGCGAAGAAAGAAGAAAAAGTAATTCTTCCTTAATTTGTTTGTGAATAGTACAAGGAATATTGTAAATAAGAGCTGATTTGCTCTATATTGTATTGCTAAGAGAATGTAGTACATATATACATGAATAGTACATAATAGGTTAGACAATCTATACAGATACAGAAGATAATCCTACGATAATGTTTATCTATAAGATACTGCTATCTAAATAATGTTTATTTGTTTTATTTACTTATTTGTTTTCTTTCTTGTCTATAAATTTATTTATTACCTGTTACCTTTATTTTTATTTTGAATTTTTTATTAGTTTTTTTATTATTTTATTTTAATTTTTACTATAATTTGTTCATTTATGCAGTTATTTGTTTATGGATTTAGCTATTGTTTTATGTTTTAAAAAACCATTTTTTCAGTGGATCTATCAAAAACAACCACTTTACTAGATAGGGATAAAGTTGCATAATTCTTAATCTCCACAAACCTTGCATCTAAGTAAAGATTCCTATTAGGTTGTTATTATTGTTGTTGTTGTTGTTATTATTGTACAATCTCAATTCTAGTTTTTTCTATTGAAATTTATAACTCTAACCCTCTCTAATCCATCACTCACTCTTGAGATCAAAAATTATTTAATGCTCAGTCATTAAAATTTGAAGTTTAACAAATCTTTACAAATTTATTGAATAAAAAATGGACTATAGATTTGCTTTGTTTTTAGCAACTTATTGGTCAATTGACGACTCCCTCTCTACATACATTTTACTACAACACTTCACCCTTTCAAAAGTAAAAGAAAGAACAACCCAATTTAAGACGAGTAAAAATAATCGAAATCACATAACATTTGTCATAACTAAGGTTAGTTTCAACCAAAACCATTTTATGCCTACCTGAAGTAACGCTGCGATTGGCCATACTTCGTGATGCAGTAATAGTAGCAACCAACAGCAAACCATGAAAGCGCCCTAAAAGAAGAAAATCAGTAACTAAACAATATTAGCCACAAAAAAGGACATAATGCAAAAAGAAGTCTATAAGAATTCACTCAAACGAATCCTTTGGCTTTCCTTTATCTCTCTTCAATATCAAACCCAAACACGGCTCTTCCAAATCAACCAAGTCAGCCCCAACTTTTAAGTCTTGGCCCACTAAGATGATTTTTTTTCTCACACCTAATACATAGATATTTTTCCTTATTCTATGAAGTCAAAACATGAATCAATTTTGACTGATCTATTGCATCAATTTTAGATTATATGCTTGGATTAGAAGAAGAATCAAGGTAGTTATTAAATTAAGCAAGTTTCTTTCTTCTTTCTAAATATCAGCCACAAGGACCTATATTTCATCTTTGATGTCATCGTCAGAGTGATGAGGACATGCTTTCATAACATTAGTGTATACAAAGCAATGAACTTCATAGGCATAGGCAACAAGGAAAATTTAAAAAGTTCTCTAGTATTGGTTCCCAACAATATGCAAATTCATGATCAATGTGTAGTTCATATGAAACAAAAACAGCTTGGACCAAAGTTGTTTTTAAAAAGCTTATAGTCTAGTGAGGACAAGAAAACAAATTTGACAAGGACATATTAATCGCATAACTCATTTGAATGAAACATAACCGCCATGTAATATATAGTCTAGATCCTACCAATTGAAAGGATACAATTGAGCAAGTTACACTAACTACATATCCAAGTGTGCAAGTTAGATTGATCTAGAATACACCAATATTGGAAGATGATGCACCTAGTTCTCAATAGATATGATTATGTTTAATCATCCAAATTCTTGTCCTAACTGCTAAGGCCCATGGCTTCCTAGAATCTTATTTACGTCCCATTGTTTCATCATCCCAATTAACGTTTCTTAGCACCTAAGGCACGTAGCTTCAAAGATTTCTTATTTACCTCATACTATCTCCTCATCATTTTCATTCTTCATAAACCATTTTCAATTCTCTACAGTTGTTCTTGATAAATAGTATCTATTATCTTCAAAGATTATTGAAACAATCAGCATATTCCATCAATCATTTTGGTTGACAACCAGCTAGTTCCATAATAGCACATCCAAAGAGCAAAGGAACAATAATGAAAAACAAAAAAGAGAAAAGAGACACCATAAAGTATCATATTTGACCAACATGAAATAAATCTATAATATTTTAACCAACATGAAATATATCCATATACTTATATAGACATGTCTGTGAGTATTAGAAAAACAAATGAAAAAATTTCAAGTACACTCACTTTTGGGGATAATCCTTCACTAAATTGCATGCCATGATATACAACTCATTAGAACTACCAAGCTCCATAGCAGAGGCCAAATGTATCAAGGTGCATTTTAAATGAAAAGGGTCTTTCTCAAGTAGCCTGTAAAACAAAACACAAAACAACTAAGCCCATAAGGAAAAATATAGTTGTGTTGTATAATACAAGGTAAAAACTTACGTAGATGTTAGTTCAAAACATTTTTGATATTCACCACATTGATGGTAGTACTCAGCCTTGCAAGTCAAAAGATCAGTGTTGTTCTTTAATGTGTGTGCTAAGGATTGGGTGGCAAGTCTCATACTGCAAGTCTCCTTCTCCACTTCTCTGAATTTGGCTTCCACTACACTTTCTTTGTCATACTGGGAAAAAAAGTCATAAAAACACCACTAGAAAATGTAATTTTTGAAAGCACAACTGTCAAGAAGTTCCCTACCTACAATAGTAAATGCATTCAAGTTATGGTTACCTTCTTTATCAAGCATGAGTAGAACGAAGAGAGCCAAGCTTCACCGGGACCAAATTGTAACGTTGAAACCAAACTTGCTTCTACAATTCAATACAAATCTTGTAGTAATACATCATCACAATAACAAAGATTCATGGATGCAATTTCAAAGTAACATCTACACCTCCTAAAAATAGATTTACAACCAAAACAAAGCCCATTGATGTTTAGGAACCCAATTTGACTTTTGGAGACTTTCTTACCTTCCTCACATGTAAGCATTTGATTTTCAACAAGACATTCAAAAGCCTGAGAAACAAAAAGATGACAACAAATCTTAATTTCAACAAAAGTATCATAAGGCCAAGAAAGAAACAAAATTGTGTAGAGAAAG
Source organism: Erythroxylum williamsii (assembly GCA_027564335.1). Taxonomy (NCBI): domain Eukaryota; kingdom Viridiplantae; phylum Streptophyta; class Magnoliopsida; order Malpighiales; family Erythroxylaceae; genus Erythroxylum; species Erythroxylum williamsii. The sequence goes on along the minus strand of JANITW010012962.1, from coordinate 2,793 downwards.
CAAAGGGGAATAGAATTTAACTAATTTAACTAAGATTGAATGACTGCCAATGAAGAAAACAATCATGTTGGCTCCTAATCACAATAGCCCAAGTTTGACTGGACCCCATAACTTTTGCAACTGTAATACCATTGGGGAAAGTTTATAATTTTTTCTTTTTCTTACTTTCCTCTCTCATGCATTTATCTTGAGGTAAATGGTGTAAGAATGCTAGGAGGAGGTGAAACTAGTGCAACGATAAGATGACTAGCATACCTCATAACATAAAGGATCAGCCTTGATGGCAGCTTTGTACCTAAACATCACAATTCACAACAGAAACAAAGGCGGTATCAATTTTACTAATTTTCTACCAAATTATTCAAAGGCCTTGCATTTTGAAAAGCAGAAAATAGAGAAGGGGCAACTAGAAGTGTAGGTTAAGCCATACAAAAGTTGTATACATACATTATTTGGTAGGTAAAAGAAAGAACATATGACACACAAACCAGACTATTAAAAAAGCTACATTGCAATTATGAAGTTGCTGCAGGACAAGTAGAAGAATATTACAAATTGAAATAGGGGCAGCTAGAATTTTGAATATATGTTGGAAATTAGAAAATAAGAATTGATACCAATTTTCTACCAAATTATTCAAAGGCCTTGCATTTTGAAAAGCAGAAAATAGAAAAAGGGCAACTAGAAGTGTAGGTTACAAAAGTTGTATACATACATTATTTGGTAAGTAAAAGAAAGAACATATAACGCACAAACAAGACTGTTAAAAAAGCTACATTGCAATTATGAAGTTGATGTAGGACATGCAAAAGATTATTACAAATTGAAATAGGGGCAGCTAGAAGTTTGAATATATGTTGGAAAATAGAAAATAAGAATTGAAATAAAGTATAAATTTAGGAATCACTCATAGGGACAATATCAAGAACTAGGAATTGCACAACAGAATTGAAACAAACAAACTATTGGAATCTATTACAAGAATTTGTATTGAATAAGTAACAAAGAAGCGAAGAATCCAGAAAGTAGAATTAGAAGAGAGGAAGAACACAAAGAAAGAGAGAGAAAATGAAAGGGAGTTTCAATTCATATTCGTCCAGCACATCATTTGATTACACTGACACATATAAAGGGACTCTTATGACTTTAACTAAACATACTCAAATTAGTTTCAAATGCAACTTGTACTTTGTTCTATATAACAACTCTCTACACAAGAATATTTTAACTCTTTTTTTTTATATCCCCTATTTCAAAAAACCTTGTGCACGATGCTTGATGTTGTCAGATAATTGCCCATCATGTTAATGCCATACAAACTCACTGATAGATATTTCAAAGTGCCTATCACCTTTTAATGTCAAAATGAATGGTGCCTTCAAAATCATAAACTCATAGCTGCAGTTATATGTTTCATTTTTGGAGGCCTCTTCAAGGAATGAAAAGGAAACAACCAACCTTTTCTCTAACAAAATTCAATAAATTTGTTAGCTTGAGAACTTGGGCCCAATGTCTATGAAGGAATCAACTTTAAGTGCAAGAAAATTTACCTTAATGTTGCTATACTAAATGTACTCAGGAAGTCAACAGACCTAATAATGGAAAGATAAACCTGGATGTTATAAATAGATGTCCTAGGCTTTTTGCAATCCCTTCCTACTGCTAACATGCATTTATAGAACTCCTACAATTTTATTTTCTTCATTTCAAGTAGCATCCTTAATTCGAAGTGTTAAGGATATGATAGTGTTAAGGATGTGATAATGTGATAGAGTAAATTATGGGATACAGTAGTTATCCCATGATTTACTCACAGATACTCTTTCCTCTTATAATTTTATCTCTTTATTATGTATAGACTATCAGCCTAACACAAAGGAGTTATGGCTTTTCTCACAACTACTACTTGTTAACATCGTTAACATGGTATCAAAGCCTGATTCTCAAAAACCCTAACTTCCCTAGTTCTCAAAATTCCTTCTGTCTTTAAACCCTAATTCCCAAATTCACCCAAAACCCAGAACTTTCTTTTCAGATTAACTCAAATAGGATCGATACCTGTAAGGATTGGTTGGGTCTTTCAACCAACATGAGTTGAAAGCATGCTAGGGTGCAACTGGTGACGTCGCACCACAATGTAGCAGCAGCAGCGGTGCTACTATTGGCATCGGAGAGCCGCATCCTGCAGGGACTGACGTCGGCGAGTGAACAGGCAAAGGTGGTCGTGCAGCTTGTGGGAGTCGACGTCGGTGAGAGAACGGCCAGAAATGCTCGCACAACCTGAGGGAGATGACATCGACTAGTGAACAGCCAGAGGTGGTCGACGGAGAGACGTTGGAGAGTTGAGTTAACGTTCCACCAAATATGACAAGAGAATTACAAAAGTAACAATGAGAAAGTTAAGATGGATGAGATTAAAAGGGCTATGATGGAGCTCTTTCCAAGTAAGGCAGTGGTCGAATTAATCCCTACTCCAACCACATTCTGTGATTGGAAACTAGAAGGTGCCAACAATTATCTTGAGTGGCGTAAATCTGTAGAGGCATTCATGTGGGGTGTGATGAAGGAAGATCATCTGATGACTGACGTTTTTGCATAGGTTGAAGACACTAAATCACAGTGGATCAGAGATGACAAAAGGTTATTTGGAAGGGTCCTACAGATGGTAAATCATTGTAACACAGTTAAGGAGATTTGGGATCATTTGGAATCTCTATATCATGGCAAAGCTGACTTGTCTCGCGCATATAGGATAGTACATGATATTATGAAGACAGAAAAGAAAGACACTCC
>JANITW010012902.1:0-10247 GCA_027564335.1 Erythroxylum williamsii | reverse complement strand
TATTGTAGTGCCATTGGATAGAAATTTTCGCTACCGAAAATCAACCGGTTCGCCACTTGGCGATTTGTCCGGTCCGGGAATTTTCTCCGGAAAAATCCAGAAAAATTCCTAAAAATCCCTTAAAATATAAAACACACTCTGGATCAGTCAAAATAATTTTTCAAACATAGTAACCACGTTAATCACAATAAAATTGCCTTATGCACAAAAACCGGGAATATCATGTATGCATGTACCGTAATTTCATGTGCACAGTTGATACTGTGTATCAATCCTATTATGCATGAACAGTACCAATTAATCCCAGTCCATCTCATCCTATGCCAAATTTACTATTTTACCCTTCTAGTAGGGGGTGGGATGTTACACAATCAGGAGGTGAAACTGAGGTAATTTGGTCATAGTCTCTTCTAGAAAAGTGTTCCTTATGTCTTATCTTTTCATTGACACCAAAATCACTCAATTTGGTTCAGTAATATGGAAGATATACCTTAAAAAAATTTTGACTGTTCTTAATCAAAAACAGTTTACTATATACAACTTCCATCTAGAAATTCAACACCTTGGAAACTGAATCAAGATTAAGCTTCTTTATGAGATCTGTATCTCTATTTCCCTAGTTTACTCCAAATCAAAAATCAGCTCAATCAGAATCCTACAGATCAAAATATCATCAAGACACTGAAATATATTTAGTGGAATAACAACAGTTCATATTGCTTAAGAGCTCACTACACCTGTCTCACTCTTTTCACTCAATCTTTCTCCCTTCATTTCAAATTGCTATGATTCTTGGTGAAGATGTAGATCAATGTCTTACTAATCCAATGGCTTAAGAATCAAGTCATTTGGATGTTTAGAGAAAAAGTTATGACCAAAAGACTCCAACCTGTTTTTGTCCTCAATCGTCTTACTTTCGTATCGTCTTATTTCCATCGTCTTACTTTTATCGTCTTACTTTTATCGTCTTACTTTTATCGTCTTATTTTTGCGTCTTACTTCTGTGTTTTACTTCTGCATCTTACTTCTGCATCTTACTTTTGCATCTTACTTCTGCGTATTACTTCTGCGTCTTACTTCTGCGTCTCACTTTTGCGTCTCACTTTTGCATCTCACTTTTGCTCCAGAACATCTCCACTTATAAAGATCGTAACTTTTGACCCCAATGTCCAAAATTTTTTATATTATATATTGTTGGAAAAATAAAAGAAAGATATACAACTTTACAAAAGGAATCTTGGCTAAAATCTCTTTATATCAACTCCAAATTCATCTCGAAAATCTGAAGACGAAATTTTCCATACACACACCAACATACCAGACCAACTCCATAACTTCATGAAATTTTGAGACTTTTAGAGACATAACTGAAATTTGATGTATTCATACAAAATGTAGCCATATGTCTCTAGTTTAATTTATATATCAGGAATCATCTCATTTAGAGAACTAGAGAAAACGTTATGGCTAAAAGACTGAAGTGTATTCAGTGCACATTTTCCAGATTCTCTAACTTTCAATATTTTACATCACCAGAACACCAATTTTTTTTTCAAAAAAATTAATTTAACACTATAACTGAATTTATTTCTTCCCAACTACCCAGTATTTATGAATACTATGTAAATGTCATTTTTCATGTAGATGATAGTAATCTATCAACTTTATTTCACAAATCTCCAACTCTAAGGGATTTCTTCATCACTTACTTCCTGAAAACTTCAAAATCTTCAAACCTTAACTCCACACATTTCACGTACTTCACTGAGTGCAATGACTAACTTTTAGTTTTTCTCAGCGTAATGACACAAATAACAAAGTAAGTTTGGGTGGAGGAAAGGAAAAACACAGAAGTCTTTTAGAAAGTATTTTATGGAAAAACACTGGGTTTCAAAAAGGAAGTTTGGAAAAGATGATTATAAAGAAGGGATTTAGACACAACTTAACCTGTCAACTCTCAAAGAATAGTAATCTAATTTTAGCAAGAGTACAAAAGACTAATTGACTAACTCCTTTGACTGTCATCTTTATGATCCAACTATCTCCAAAGCTTCTTTTAATTTCTTATTCCCTATCATATATATATATATATATATTTCTCAATACTCCATAAATTCACCAATATATATAAATACAATATCTCCACCAATCACTAATATTTCCAATGTAAAAACGTCGATAAATCTAAAAATTCATAGATCAATCCAATTATACCCGGAATTATTCATAAGTGCATGTACAATTATTTTCATGTGCAAATTCATTCGCTATTCATGTATAAGTGCATGGCATTTATATGCATGAACATGGAAATGCATCTCTAACTCTCATTAATCACTCACATTTACTATTCTAACCCTTCCACAAGTAATGGGATGTTACAGGAACCATACTATTTGTTTGTTTTGTAACAAGCATTTGAAATGTGGGAGAATAACCTAAGTAAAAAAACATTTAGCTGAGGTTAAAGGAGATGTGATTCCCTGTAAAAAAGTAAGTCATGATGTGAAGTAGTAGATGAAAACATTGCTTAATGAATACTAATATGAGAGAGATAGAAGGGAACGGTTGAATTTTGAAATTGGTAGTGGAAGTTCGTTTTTTTAGCTTTCGTAGTGATTTTGGATATGTTGAAGGTAGAAGTGGAAGTTAAAGTGGTAGTGTTGGTAGTGGTACTAATAGTTTTCCATCTCAGGCTCAAGAAAAAGTACCTGAAGCTGATGTGAGGAAAAGAAGAAAGCAGGTAACTAGTTTCTTTGCACCACAAACAACGCCTGGAGCCCAACCTTCAATTCGTAGTGCCATGCAAGAGATGCAACTCACAATGTTGATATGGCAGTAGCTAGATGATGGTATGATACAGGTTCATCATTCAATGCTTCTCAATCTTCTTATTATCAACCTATGATGGATGCAATAGCCTCTTATGTTCTAGGATACAGAGGTCCTTTGATTGATGACTTAAGAGGTAAACTTTTGAGTTGTTTTGTTTCTGAAATTGTAAGTTATTTGGTTGAAAAAAGAGTGAATTATGGTACTTATGGATATTCAATCATGAGTGATGGTTGGATAAATAGAAGACAAGAGCCTATTATAAATTTTTTAGTTTATTCTACAAATGACTCTATGTTTTTTAAATTTATTAATGCATATGGCCTTATTAGAAAACTGAAAATCTGTTTGTGATATTTGATAATGTTGTGAATGATGTAGGGCCGAAAAACATTATTCAGATTATTACTGACAATGATTTTGCTTATAAAACGGCATGAAAAAGGTTGTAAAATACATATAATTCATTTTTTTGGACTCCTTGTGTTGCATATTGCATTGATATAATGTTGGAAAATATAAGAGATCCTACGTATTTTCTGTTATTGATAAGACTATGCAGAAAGTTAAAAAGGTGACAAAGTTCATTTATAATCATGCATGAGTATTGAATTTGATGAGAAAAAATTTTACCAATGGTAGGAATTTGTGTTGTCCTATTGTGACAAGATTTACAACAAATTTTTTATCACTTCAGTCTTTTGTTTCAATGAAGAAAGAGTTAAAACAAATGTTTGCAAGTGATAAGTGGATTGCACTCAGTATGAATGCTGGAGTGGAGGTTTGTAATATTATACTGGAAGATAGAGAATTTTGGTCTCAATGTCAATTTGATATCCGAGTTTGTGAGTCTTTGGTGAGGATACTTCGCTTGATTGATAGTGAAAAAAAGCCAACAATAAGTTATATTTTTTATGCCATAGAGAGGGTGATGAAAGCAATCACGACCAATTCGAAACGTAGGCCTTCTTTATATACTTCATATCTTTCAATCATTAATGAGAGAAGAGAAAGACATCTTTTTTCTCCATTGTTTACAACTAGGACATTTGTGAATCCTAGTGTCTATTTTAGACTAGATCTTACTAAGCAAGCTGAAGTTAATAGAGGAATATTTTTAACTATTACAACAATTGTTAGCATTGACGTAAAGCAAGATCTTTTAAGCTCACAAATGAAGCTTTACAAGTTGTCTTATGGGGATTTTAGAATGTCGATTGTTATTTGACAAAGAGGAAAACTTTCTCCAGGTATTAGTTATTTTCTTTTTCTTATTTGTTGAGAATTAATTATTACTTTATTTTATTTATGACACTGTTTTTGTTATCTTATGACTTACAGGTTCTTGATAGGATCAATTCCGAAATGGTATTCCAGAATTAAAAAGATTTGCAATTCAGATTTTAAGGTAATATGTGAGTGTAACAAGCTGTAAACGAAAATGTGGCATATTTAAATTTATTCACCCAAAGAAAAGGAATAGATTGGAGCATAAGAGGTTGAATGACTTAGTTTTTGTTCGCTACAATTTAAAGCTTCAAGAAAGGTATGTGATTATTATTATTATCATTACTAATTTCGATATATTTTTTTATAATTTTTTAATAATTAAATTTAATTGTTCACTAGAAGTCTTAATAGCACAAATTGTTCAACTGATTCAATTTCCATTGATAGTATTGATTTTTTTAGCAGATTGGGTTTTTGAAGAATCGAATTTGGTATATGTCAATGACTTGGAAGATAATCTTGGATGTGAAAACATTGACTTGTCATTTTGTGCATTAAATTTGAATGATAATAATAATGAAACTCCTCTCAATGATAAGGATTTTGTACCAAATGATAACTGAGGTCAGTGCAGTTATAACAGGTATTCTCCCGTTGACAATTGAATTTCATTGCAAGTTTTTATTTTTCCTCTTCTTTTAATTTTACTTATATTTGATGTTTATGTTAAATTACATATATATAATGTAACTGCAAATGTTTTTGTTTTAGGTTTAACTTCTACTGGATTATTTCTTCGTCATAAACTCTTTTTGCAAATTATTTAAGAATATTTATTATTCTTTTTGTTGGATATTTTGATGTAATTATTATTTATTAAAATGATGAAATTGTATTATTGTAATATTTTAAATACTTTGTATTATTTTTACTTTTATATTTGTATGATGATGATTGTCTTTTTTATATTAATTGTGGTTATTATTTATATATGAAATATTTAAAATTATTATTATTTCATATTAATTGTGATTATTATTTATTATTATGATTTTTAGACACATGGTTGATGTAAACTTCTAAAGTATATAGTATAAGTGTACAATATATCAATAAACTATTTTGCAAAATTTAAAAATTTAAGGGATTATTTCATAAATTTTAAAATTACTCGAAATGTATTCGGTATTGATTGGTATCCATACAATACCATACTAAAATTCAATCAGGCATGATATTTGCAACTTTGGTCCCATTACAGGCTCCGAGGTGGTAGGCAGGTACCACCAGTGAGTGGAAAGTTATTCTCGATATTTTTTGGGTTTCTTAACCAAAAGCATGGGTGCAGGTAAAAGGTAGCATGAATGGTATTTCTTAATTATGGGGAAGATATGGCTTTTCTTTTCTTAGAAGATGACAACTTACTATGGCTGCTGATTAAGAGTTGGACTTGTTAGCTAAATGTGTTATCCTTTGGAGCTTTCACACGTCCATTTTCATAGGTCCATTTGATACATATCTTTTCCTCGTTGAATACTGCTTCTTCACAGGTACAAGACTAACCGTGGTGGTTTAGGTTTATGGACGTAATGTTTTTTCACACCAGGGAAGTAGACTCTAGCAAGCAAAAGTAAAGATCAAAAGGGACCTTAATATGAGTCCTTTTCTCTGGCAAAATCAATGCCTTTACCTAATCAGATCAGTAACAGTATTATAGAAAATCTCTAGCTATTAGTCATTGTCAGGTTTTGTGCTCAACATGAGGGAGCATAAGCTCCTGCTATAAGTATCTATTGTCTTAAATAGCTTTCTAGGCAAATCTGTCTCTGCAAGTAAAAACAACCTTTCTAGTGAAGTTCATAGTTAACGATGATGTGAAATTACTTCGAATGAAGTGTATATTGGAAAATGGTGGCAGGTTCAGGAATTAGCAGCTATCAAAAACGTTGCAGAATGATCTCGGTACATGCTGCTCTAACCTGACGGAAGAATTGGTTCATTTCAGGCCAAGTGGATTTCATAACACAATCCTAGTCCTATAAGTCTCCTTGGCATTTTATAAGGTGTAATAACCATCTAAAAATGAATACCGGGAAGCTCTCTAAGCCTGGTGCATTGGGATTTGGTGAGGCAAGCGGAGAAGCCAGCGGTGGAACGTTGTTAGGTATAGAGGAGCTTGGTAGGGTGCGGAGAGGGAGGGAGGGATTAGATGATGGAGTTGTACCAGTCATTGTGTGTGGAGAAAAGAGAGGGCTTGCGTGATGTAGATACATTTATTATGAAAGTTTCTAAACCATCTGACAACGACTACGAAGAAGAAGATGTCAAGAATAATAAAACTAGACAGATAAGGAGAAGGTGGTGGGCGTGGGGGTTGTGATGTTGGAGAAGGGAAGAGGTTGACGAAATGGCCATTGAGTGGTTATGTTGATCTGCTATGTTCCTGAGAAACTGGAAAGACAAAGTGTTAGTATTGTTGGTGTTTAGAAACTGCAAGTGCAAAAAATAAAGAAGTACAAAACAATATGTGATAATGCGATGATATTATTCATACTGGAAATATCTTTATATAGACAGTTTATACATCTGCAGAATCAGAAAAAACAACTAAAAGCTACTGATACTCCTATATTCAAGGAATATTATTCTGAGCATATCAATTAACTCTAACTTCCAGATTCCTCATATTCAGGACAACTTTTGACTACTTCAATTAGAATCATTCTCAACACCTCCCCGTGATTCGTAATTGCAAACTCCGAGCAACTTTTTGAAGCAAATAAACTTGTCCTTTGGTAAAGCTTTTGTTAAGACATCAGCGAGTTGATCATGAGTAGTGCAGTATTGAATATCCACAACTTTCCCAGCAACTAAATCTCTAATGAAATGTAGTCTTGTCTCTATGTGCTTTGTCCGACTATAAAGAGCTGCATTCTTTGTCATGAAAATAGTTGATTTGTTGTTGCAGAATATGATTGTCGGTGTCTTTGACTCCTCCTGCAGTTCACTAAAAATACCTCTAATCCATACCGCTTGACATGCCGCAAATGTCACAACTACATATTCAGCTTCTATGGTAGACCATGCAATTATAGACTGCTTCTTTGAACTCCATGCAACAACACCCAAACCTAGAGAAAAAACATGGGCTGAAATGCTTTGTCGATCATCAAGACAACTTCCAAAGTCAGAATCTGAGTAACCATAGAGTTTCCCATCAACAAACATGTCATGTTTACTTGAATACCATATTCTGAAGTCCACCGTGCTCGCTATATACCGCATAATTCTCTTCATTGCTGCAAAATGTGTCTGTGATGGAATTTCCATGAACCGCGAAACTACACTCAATGCAAATGTTATGTCTGGATGAGTGTGAGTTAAATAAATTAACCCACCAACTAGGCCCCTAGAAGAGATAGAATTAACTATTGTCTCTCCATCATTCCTGATAAGTTTCTCACTTGTTTGTAAAGGAGTAACTACTGGACTGTATTTCACCGTACCAAATTTCTTTAGTAATTCATTTGCATAGAGTTCTTGCTTTAAAAAAATCCCATCTTCCTTGTGTGATTTCTACACCTAGAAAGAACTTTAGTGATCCCACATCTGTCATGTCAAAATCGGCTTTCATGTACTCCTTAAATTCGTCGACAAGAACTTGAGATGAGCCTGCAAAGATCATGTCATCGACATAGAGGCAAACCATTAAAAACTCTCTTTTCCTACTTCTCTTGACGTACAATGTAGGTTCTCGATCACTTCGCTGAAAACCAAGGGCAATGAAATATTTATCGATTTGACCATAGCACACCCGCTGGGCCTGTTTTAAACCGTACAATGCTTTATGTAATTTGTAAACTTTTCCTTCAGCCCCTTTAATAGTAAAACTAGCAGGCTGCTCGACGTAAACTTCTTCATTCAGCTCGCTATTGAGAAACGCAGATTTAATATCAAATTGATGCACAACCCAGTGACGTTGAGCAGCCAAGGCAAGAAAGATTCGTATCGTCTCAAACCGAGCCAACGGGGGGAATGTTTCTTCAAAGTTAATGCCAGCTTGTTGGGAATAACCTTTAACAACCAAACGAGCCTTGTACTTCTGTATTTCTCCATGTGAACCATACTTGGTTTTGAATACCCATTTTAGTCAGAACACTTTCTTTTCTGCAGGTAAATCACACAACAATCATATATTATTTTTGTTAATAGCAGAAATTTCTTCTTACATTGCTTTCATCCACTTTTCCTGCCCTTGAGCATCTTCAAATGTGGTAGGATCGGCAACCATTAATGCAAACCCACAGGTTTCATAGAGATCAGCCAGTGAACGATACTTTCTTCGAGCAACTGGTGTTGATAAATCTGATGAAGAAGCTTCTTCTCGTGGGAGTGCATTTGATCTTGGTGTTGTCAACGGGGACAGTGGTGATATATCTTGCTCTTTTACAACTCGATCAACTTCAGGAACATCAATTGAATCCAAGTACTGTGGCTCCTGACTTTCTTTCTCATGCCAATTCCAACACATACTTAATTTCATCAAAGACAACATCTCTCCTTGTTAGTATTTTTCTGCTTTCAAACTCAAACAATCTATAAGCTTTTGACTGTGTACTATAGCCAATAAATATACACTTTTGTGACTTTCGATCAAATTTTTTTTCTAGCTTGAAAAGGAATCAAGGTATAACATAAACAACCAAAAACTTTTACATGACTTACATTGGGTTTAAAGCCATTCCATGCCTCAAAGGGAGTCATGTTCATTACAACACGGGTAGGAGATAGATTAAGTAGATACACTATTGTTGCCACTGCTTCAGCCCATAGATCATTCGACAAATCTCTTTCTTTCAGCATGCTTCGAGCCATCTCGACAACGGTGCGATTCTTGCGTTCAACTACTCCGTTCTGCTTTGGAGTATAAGGAGCAGTAAATTCTCTTTGGATTCCGTTTTCCTCACAATAGGAGTTGAACTCATTGGAGATAAATTCTCCTCCTTTGTCTATACACAGAGTCTTAATGTTTAATCCACATTGTTTTTCAATCAAAATTTTGAACTGTTTGAATCTTTCAATTGTTTGATCTTTGATGTCCATAAAATAAACCCACGACATCCTGCTATAATCATCAGTAATAAGGAAGAAATACTTACTGCCACCTAGTGAAGGAGTTTGCATTGGTCCACATAAGTCTGTGTGTAACAATTCAAGACATTCACGGGCACGCTAAGCTGGACCAACTGGAAAAGATCTCCTTGTTTGCTTTCCATACACACATAATTGATAGAGCTTTATATTACTAATCTCAGGTAAGCCTGTGAACATTCCTTTGTTTTTAAGAAGTGTTAGGCCCTTTAAATGCAAATGGACATACCTGAGATGCCATAAAGTTGATTCTTCTTCTGCTGTTACTGCAAGCACAAAATGTCCCATTGTTGATAAATCTAAGGGAAACATTTGGTTCTTTGTCATTGCAATACTTGTCATCAGGCGATTTGTCTTCTTCTCTATGATACTACATTTTCTATTGTTAAACAAGACTAGATATCCACATTGCATTAGTTGACCAACGTTAATTAAATTGAAATTAAATGCTGGAACATATTGCACATTGTGTAAAAATTTGAAAATTCTAGGGCCAAGTTCAAGCCTTATAGTGCCTTTTCCTTCAACAAATAATGTGCTGTCATTACCAAGTTGTACCTTCTGCTTAACACTTTCATCCAAGTTATAAAATAATGATTTGGACCCGATCATATGGTTGGAATAACCACTGTCCACAAACCATACATAACTTGGATGCTGCTCTCCATCTTTCTTGTTCTGTGCCATGAACAATTTTCCTTCACCATCATTACAGTCTTCTTCATCTGCCTCTTCTTTGGTGAAATTATTTTGCTCTTCTTTGTACCAGGAATCTACTCTTACATGCCCATAATTTTCGTAATTATAACACCGCACTGAGTTCATATATGGCTTCTGTTCTTCCCCTCGACCTTTATCGCGTCCATATGTGCGACCCCCTTCAGATGATCTTCCTCGAAATATACCACGAGAACCACTCCTGCCCCGACCACGTCTAAAAGTGTTGTTATTTTCCTGCACCTGAAAGGCTTTCTCTTCTTCTTTTTCAACCTTTCTACTTATTCTGACTTCGTGCGCTTGCAAGGAACCCATTA
>JANITW010012829.1:0-10250 GCA_027564335.1 Erythroxylum williamsii | reverse complement strand
CCAATTAGTCACATCATAGGCACATAGGTCGCAAATTCACATACAAGTAGCACTTCTATAATCAACTCCCCAGTACATAATCATCGGACCTTTTGTCCGGAATTCACAATCACATCATCTTCAAAGCACATTTGAACAGTAACATTTACTTCTATACCATCTGAACTCATTTAAAACACACGAGAATATCCAAGTTTAAGATGATATGAAGTAAAAGGACAAAAGGTAAAGTAGTCATTTTTTCAATTTGTTCTAACAGGAAAAGTTAATGAAAATTTGGGTTTTTTGTTATTGTGATGACCGTCTACATCTGATTGTGGTGTAGATTCAATATTATTGATTGGCATATTTGTATATGACCACAAACTATTTTCAACATGGCTGAATCTTTATCAAGGCATTGTCTAACTGATGAAGAAGATTCAGGAATATGTTCTGAAGATATAAGAAATCAAAGTATATTACGTAGGTGATATAAGGTGAGATTATTAAAAAGAAAATGGTAGATACAAAAACAATAAATGATCATGTTACAGATGAAATAAAAATAAGGAGAAATAAAAAAGACTTGAGATAGTTAGAGGTGTAATTTCACAATTGTCATTTTGATCATTAGCTGAAGGTTGGTTATCTTTTGTGGGCGAAAGCGAAGGCTTTTCTAGTTCATGAGCATCAATTTTGCGGTAGTAAACAAGAGTAAATCATTGCATTACATTTGATGATTGAATGTTTGTTGGTTTGACATGGAAAAGAAATGTATCGCTTTTCAATTCTGTGTGTAGCTTCTCTAAAGGGAGATCAATGTTCTTATTATGCAAATTCAAAAATATCAACTATTAGTGAAATAATTATATAAAGATAATTGGTGGTATATTAGATTGGGAACGTAGATGAAAGATGGAAGGAAAAATATAACCTCATTGGAATATTGCATAGCTTCAGGGGCGGTGAAATTTAAAATTTTTTCAGCTAGCTTGCCGAAAATGGAAGTCGTGGTAGTCCCTATTTCGTCGATCAAATCTATGTCATATCGACACCTATATAAAAAAGTTAAAATAGAAACAAAAAAAGATTTTATATGTACAGCAGAATTGATGTAAGTAAATAGGTGATGAGTGTGAGTAAAAAAGTCACACAGATGACATGTAAGTAAAAAAAGTCATGTAAAAATTTCAAAATTTAGATGGAAGGAAAAAGCAGTAAATTGAAGATTGAAAATAGAAGGTGGAAACCTTGGTTTAGCTGTTACTTTTTCTCTGCAAGAATTACAAGTGAAAAGAACTCCATATGCAGCAGCTATAGAGTGGAAACATTTCTTGCATTCTATATACCAGTATTTTTGTAAGATGTGATGAAAGGAAATTTTACCTTGAATCCATGATATCTGGAAAAAAACCGATAACAAGATTATGGAAAAAAAGTTTTTAATGAAATATTAGATAAGAATATGTAAATGTGATTACGTTCGGGGTAGGATTTAAAAACATGATTTTAGTGATTTTCTGGTGAGATGTGGAAGATATATCAGGATTATATTTGAGGAAAGACCGTTTTCCAATGAGGTTTTTAATTTCCTTATTATTTTGTCATGCCCTGTAACATAATAATTATAAAGATGAAAATTTAAAAATTTTAAAAATTTTTGATATAATTTGTAAGGTAATATTTATAAATATGAAAGGATCATAATCTATTCTAAACAGGAAAACATGACAATTACTTTGTTTCATTAAGATCATGATTCAAGCCTACAGTAAATTTGGCATCTGAAAAAAAATAATAATTTGAATCGGTTCAGATGCAGTTTGCAATCTGAACTTGTTATTCTGAAGGTTGTACTAACAAGCAGTTCAATAACTACACAACCAAAATACTAGATGCTTTACCTATCTTAGGTGATTTCAACCACAGGAATAAAGACAAGGAAATCCTAAACAGAACTAAAGCGAAGATGTACAATTTGATATAGATCATTGTAGCAGAGATGTTGTACGTGAGATAATGGATTCCCAACTTTTAAGATCTGTAACTTCGTGTATTGATGGATCAATGAGGATTGTTGAGTCGGACCATGTCGATAATGCAACACCTAACATTTGAAAGTGTAAGTTTGAGATAGAATTAAAAGGTAAATAATAATAGGTAATATTATAAGGAAGGAAAAAAATATCATCATAGAAGTTGACTTTGAGTCTTCTACAGACAATAACTGGATAAGAGTGTAAGGATTCAGTTGGCCTTCGTTATCAACAAAAGAATTCCACAGTGATAGTATGATCGTTTGGTGCCTAATAAAAAAAGAGATGTTAGAAAAACAAAAAATGTTTCTTAGTTTCATGGAAAATATTAAGAAAGACAGAGAATTAAAATTACTCTTTGTTGATGATAACAAATTTCTGCACAGTTGAAGCTCTTCCATCTTTGACGATTTCTTTTTTATCTAACACTTCAATAACGATGGCTAAAATATCTATCATGTGTTAAAGATAAATATAATTAGTTATAAAAAAAATTTCTGAAGATGGTATGACGAAATTTATTAAGGATCTAACCAGTTAATTTTTGTTTGTCATTAACATAGTCCATCAGATTCTTGAAAGGTGTGAAGTTGAATTTGATATGGATGATTGCTTCATTTTGTATCACAGGCTCGATGACAGTGCGGCTTATAATAATCTACTGTAATTTCAAATTTTTGGTTTGGTATTGAGGTGGAATCGATTTCACAATCGCATTAGAAATAATATATTTCCTACATGGCTATAAGATGTTGCCAATGCTTTGGATATCATTGTTGAATGTGATACCCCCAACTTGTGATCCCTATTAATAATAAGGAAATTAGTAATAACTAAGTTTAAAAAATGTAAAAGGAAGAAAGTGTAATTGATATACCTCAAAATCACAGAAGATAAACTTTTATCTTTCTGATGGTGTAACAGGCGAAGTGATGATATGTTGTTTTTCTTGCACTATTATTTCACAAGACCACCATTGAGCTCCAGGAAAAATATCATTAATCAATAAACAATTTTCCATGCTGAAAGAATATGTTAAATGGATAAGTGAAGCGAAAGAATTTTTAGTGAAATGAAATTATATGAAGAGAATTTTTAGTGAAATGAAATTATATGAAGCGATTAAAGAAACAAGTAATATGCCTCTTATTAATTTTAATCTTTTATAATTTGACTAATTGAAAATTTTCACGAAAAACAATATTTCTTGTTTTTTGATCGAAGCCTGAACATTCAAAAGTTCCAAAAATAATAAGAACTTTAACTGATTCAGGAGTTCGAGCTCTTACTAGAGCCATATATAGTTGTCCATGCGAGAATACAAGTTGATGGAGATAAATTCCTACATGATCAAATATTTCACCTTGAGATTTGATTATGGTCATTGCAAAACACAGATGAATTGGAAATTGTGTTCTGACAAAAGGAATTTCATTTTTTTCATTCTCTGAAGATTGTAAAGGAATTTTAGGTATAAAAATGAATTTTCCTTTGTGATGTCCAAATACAATTTTGGCAAAAATTGTATGATCTTTTAATTATCTGCATATCAACCTTGTTCCATTGCATAATCCCTCAGTTGGATTTATATTTCTAAGAAGTATAATTGGAGAGCCTTCTTTGAGCAAGAGTTTATATGGAGGTAGGCCTTTAGGATTTAAAGAATTGAGAAAATCTTGATAATCAGCTTGATATCTTCGGTCAATTGTCTTGTCAAAATTCATATACGAATGTATATTTCCTGCTAATTTTTTAATCATGAT
Organism: Erythroxylum williamsii; assembly: GCA_027564335.1. NCBI lineage: Eukaryota > Viridiplantae > Streptophyta > Magnoliopsida > Malpighiales > Erythroxylaceae > Erythroxylum > Erythroxylum williamsii. Next base: position 6,469 of record JANITW010012829.1, on the reverse strand, counting down.
GTCATTAATTTCATCAACACAATTGTTTGTTGGACATAGTATGCATATGTTTATCATCTGATATGGATCGAATGAATATAAGCCTAAGTTAAGGAAGATGTTTTCCAATAACCTGGTGAGGATAATGGTATATTAGAAAAGTGTAATAACAATTGTAAAAAAAGGATAGTAAATTATATAATGAAAAAATATTAACCTATTAAGAGATTCATCTTTGTTTTCATAAAGAATAATCAATTCTTTTGGTAAACATGATCTTGTTCATCCATTGGCTCAGTGCCTTCTCTAACTCGCAATAAAAAACAGAGAAATTTGGATTTGACACAGCTCTCATATTTATCGTTAAAGAGAATTTAGACATGCGTGGTCAAAGATGTGAATTTAGAAAACTTGAATGAGTTGTTATTTTGTTGCTTGGTCAATAACTGGCAATGTTTGACGAAAGTCGCCACAAATACAACAATTTTTCCTCCAAAAGGTTGATCAGAGTCCATTATATCTTGAAGTAAATTGTGAAATGTTTCGATGGCTTCTCATTTTTCCATGGAAGCCTCATCCTATAAGATAAGACTAGATTGAAATATCAATTTTGCAATACTACTTTGTTTGCTTAATTGACAAACTTTTTGCTTTGAAAAATCATGTGGGATTTTAAATCTTGAGTGAGTTTTCCTACCACCTGGAAGGATTAAGGCTGCAATGCCCGATGTGGCGACAGCAATTGCAATATGCCCGTGTGATCATAAATTTCCAAGAAGATCTTGATATAAGAAAGTTTTTCCGGTTCCGCCTAGACCATCAATAAAATAACTTGCACTGATTGAAGTAAAAACTGAATTCATTATTAAATCAAAATTTTGCTTTTGCTCATTGTTCAATCTTAATTGCAACAATAGGTCTTCTGCATCAATTTGTACATTCATCTCACTTTGTACTTCCTTAGTTTGTTATTGGTGATAATCAATATGAAACTGATAATCGACCAAGCTTTTGCTCATTTGTTTTAGAGATTTATTAATATCTTGAAGGGCCATTTTTGGTAACGTCATCAGATGTAAACGTATTACAGGAAGAAGAAGCATACAGGTAGTCAAAAGAAAGGTCGCTCTTGAAAGTTTTCCAGAGTTGCTAAGGATTTGTTGGTGAACAATAGAACAAGAGTGTAATAAATGAAAGTCTGAGGGATGTTGACATTTGAAAGATGACAGCTTCCTCAAGTGTTTGTTCTATGTAAGAATTAGATGCTAGCAATCCTAATTATAGTGCAGCTACTCTGAAAAAGCTAATCTTTTGACCATGAATAGTTAACAAGTGATCAAATGATGTTGGTCCTTTAACATGCGTGAGTAATAATCTCAAGTAATACCTCTCTCCTTCTCGAGGATCAACAGTAACTAATCTTCCTATAGCTTTTCTTCAGCTTCTTTCTGACCATGTTTTGGTTTTTCGATTTCAAACAAAATGTTCAGGAAAATCTTTATATAGACATTTAATCTCTGCAGTCTTTTGATTTGTTGAATTCGTCTTGAAAAATTCGGTAAGTATTGTTTTCGAGAAGTCAATATTTCTTAATAAATAAGACAGATTAGCATCTTTTCCAAAGGAAACAGATTGTTAATCTGGGAGGTGAACTTGTAGTATATAAATCGATGGATTTATCTATGCTAACCGGAATTCATATATGCGCCATAAAGCTTCGAGGGGTGAAATCTAATAGCCTTCTTGGAAATTATTGATTTCATCAACATTAATTGTGTTCTCTTGATCGTTGACGCTAAAGTTAACAAGGTCATAGCCTTTAAATACATATTTGTATAAGTATTTAACAAGCTTCATAGTTGAACATATTTCAACATTAATGTGACAATCAAATAACATCAAAAGGTATGGGTTATGAGGAACGACCCATCTATCATCAACCTCATGTCTGGAAATTTTTGCTTTTCTTTCATTATCTCTTCGTCTATAGCATGGATAACTATCTTCACCGTGAACAGTGAAAGGAGCAAAATTCTTGGGATAATGATTTTTGCATACACCATTTCTCATGCAAGGGCAATCTTTGTTCATAAAACCACAAAGACCGTGGATTATGTGCTTAATGACAAGAGAATATAATCTGAAATTCATATCAAGATTAGATATTTCAGTAGATATGATTTGATCATAGGAACCTAGATTTAGCAACTTAAAATGTGGTTTAAGTATTAACAGTAAATGAGCATGAGGGAATCCATGCTTTTGAAATTCAATAACATAAACAAATCTGGCAACATCTCCAAAGATTTGTTTTTTGATCAACTCATTTTTGAGAATTTCAAATTTAGCTCTGAACACTCTGGCCAATAAATCCGGTCTATCTTGTGCCTTTTCATGGAATTTAAGATTTTCTTGTATTTCTTTCCACATTGGGTTGCAAGTGATAATGAGGAAAATATCTGGTTTACTATATTTTTGTACTAGAGCCATTGCATCGAGATAACGTCGTTTCATGTCCCTTGGATCGCCAATAAAAGAAGCTGAGAGGACAATCCGGTCGTCAATTGTAGAACCTTCAGTTTGACCAATATTAATGCTATCTAAAACACCTTGTAAAATTTCCATCCGTACCTCATTTTTTTTTCCTATGGAAATCGATTCTAGATGTTTCAATCTTTATATAAGTACCAACAACGAATTGTTGAAGTAGTCTTCAGCTATGGAGAAGCATGGATTCATCATAACTTCTCATTTGAAGTCGATAGCAATAATACTCTCTGGCAGATACTAGATCATGTTCAGAGTGTGCTTCTTGAGCAGCTAGTAATAGTAAAAAAACTGATAAATAAAATTGTCTAATTAAACAATATTTGGGAAACAAGAGAATAAGAAGACAACTAACCTATGTTTTCGAGAGTGAATAATTTAGTTGGATCAGTAAAAGTGCAAAAAGAAACATTGCTTGTTTCATCTAAAACATTAGTCCTGTTTCTTTGTGGAATTAACTGCCTAATGCCATGATACCATCCGGATTCACCACGAGAAAATAAAAGTGGATATTGAAGCGGGTCGTAACACGCATAATAAGATTGAATTCTATAACTTGGACCTGAGTGAGTGTAGACTTGGATGTGAGGAGATTTATCATATTATTCATCATCAATTTCAGTCCATATAGCGGCTACTTGTGATGCAGCAGGAAGATTATAAATGCGTTGATCAAGGCCAGTATAACATTTGAGAACAATTTCATGATTTTCAAGCGATGAAATATCTTTAAGACTTCAAAAGAACCTGGCATAAGGTTTATCTTGAAGAACTGTCATTATCAGCTTCAATGTATTTTCATAAAGTTTATTAGAACTGTCAATCTTTTTTTGTAGTTCTTCATTAGTATCAAAGAAATAGAGTTGGACTCTAGATACCTTATTGCCTGTTGGCAATAAAGTGTTAAGGAAATGATAAACTTGTCCTTGAACATGGAATGTATAAACTCCCCTTTTGTTTTTTGTAAGGTCACGATCATATATAGCTTCTTAGGAAGTGAAAGCTAGATTGTTATTGTATGTACGAACATTCTTTCTGAAATGTTCTGATTCTTCGTCACTGTTTAAAAATAAAGATTTTAAAGCATAAGGCATTTGAGGAGCAACAATTAAAATTTGTCCAGATGATCAACAAAATGATGGAGGTTTGAGATAAAATCGTTTTGCATCACAATGTTCACAATTTGGAACAAAACGTAGCCGTTGAGGTTCAACAGGTAAATTCTGCAAGGATACTAATGTTGAAGAAGAGGTACGATGATTTATCCCTTCAAACATATAAAAAGAACATTATCACTTTGTGGAATAGTTAGATTGGAAATAGTTTTAATATAGGTAAAGAAAGGTACCTTCATTACTATGATCAGCATAAATATCAATATATTGGTGATGTATTTGTTGATTACAGGGTTCATGAATTCCAAGGTGACTGGTGGAAGGTTCGCTATTAATGAAAGAATTGTTATGTTGACGAGTAATTGTTTGGGGTATTGTCGATGAAGTAGAACTTCTCTCTTTTGCAACTCGAGTTTCTCTACGTTGTCGTAACAATTCTTGTTTTTTATCATTTGCCATCTCAGCATATTTTTGGTGCCTTTTAGCATTTCTATCCATATTTGAATACCTAATAGATCTAGATTATATCAACATTTTTGATCTATTGATTGATTATATTTGTAAAAAAATGAAAATAGTTCTGATAATAACATTCGTTAAATATATACATATAAATATAGATATATATGGAATATAATTGAATATATATTATAAATCATATCAGAGTAGACATGTAAAAAAAAACATTATATTTATGAGTTTTGAGTGTAACAAAAAGTTGTTACACAATAGATGCAACAAAGGAAAATTTTAATAAAGAGTTGATAATAAAGTGCTAACGTTTCCATATGTGAATAAATTAAGGAAAAGATATAATAATTACACAGTCGATAAATAAGGTAAGCAATACATTTAAAAAAACATTTAAGAAACTATATATCTAAGAAACATGATAATCTAAGCATTTAAGAAATTAGGAAAAAAAATTTAAAGTTTAGAAAATAATATAAGTCGAATTTGCCGCAAGATAAATAAAGGATTAAAAGATATCTAAGAAAGTGAATACATGATAATAGAATGCAACTGAGTATAAAAAATAAGGTAACATTGGACATGCAAGTCATGAAATAGAAAAATTTAAACAAGAAATTAATTATGATATAAAGGAAAAATAATATGTGATGAACAACTATACCAAAATATTATACAATGTATTTATGTAAGATAACTATACATACCTTAGTAGTGGAAGAATGGAGCAGAGAATAAGTAGAAAACCTAAAACAAATAGAGTGTAAATGCAGTCAGAATAATAAGATCAGGAAAAAAAATTAATCGAAAAAAGGAAACGATATTTATAAAAATAAAAACGAAGCGGATTATTTTATCAATCAAAATAATGTTTAAATTTGATAGTTTTTGGTTAGGGTTTTTACACTTGTATTTATTGCTTATGTAGTTCAGGTGAAATGCTGGAGAAAGGAAATTAGGTGATAGTAAATAAAATTAGCAAAAATGTAATAAGCAGAAGATAAAGATACGATTTTATTGAAATTAGAAATATAAAAATTGGGAAAAAATAATGGACAAAAGAATGACTTACTAATGTGAACGATTGTTGTTTGTTTGGTGTAATAGAAGACGCAACTTTTAGTGTTTTTTCTTTCTGCAAGGAGGATCTGATGTATTTAGGTTAACCAAGAATAAAGTAAAAGAAGACGATAGTTCAGAGAAGTAAAGTTTGGAGGAAGAAATTGTTTGATTGGTTAAGCTAGATATGATTTGAGGGTTAAGTCAGAGGAGAAAAGTTTAAAAGTTAAAAGATAAACATGATAATGGACCGTTTGCGAGGGAAAAAATTTCGATGTAACTCATTTCAATCACAAAGAAATGGGTATAGGATGATTGACTGATAAATCAGTGGAAAAAAAGTCAAGCAATGATCGCAATTTCTGAATAAGTGAGGCTAAAATGGATTATTTGAAAAATACAACAGTTGTCTAATAAAATTATTGCTTGAAGAGTTGTGCTGCATTAAATGATAGACAGTACTCGAAAATGATAAAGTGAAACATAAGTGCTTTTCCTAGAGATACGTAAAACATAGCTAACAAGTATAGAGAAGAGGAAGCCTCTTGAATATTTGGTTTTCAAGAGTAGATTACGTTGCATTAAATGAAGACATTTGCATATTGGATTTTCAAGAGTAGATTTCATTGCATTAAATGATGACTGCCACATTAAATAGGGTAAAGAGAAGCGGATCTCCAAAGTAAAGATAAGGTGACTTTTTCGAATATTAACTAATGAATTAAAAAAGAATTAAATCATTTATAATTTAAATAAGAACATATTATAAATATAATATTAAATTAAATTAAATTAATAAGTTAAAGATGATTGATATAATGATAAATTTAAATCTAAGTAAGTGATAAGTAAATTTTTAAAAAATTAAACGTGATGATTAGATTAAGGTTGGAGTTAGAGGAATAAGATAATTTAAGTTGAATTAATTCTAACATAATAAAGCATTGATGAGTGTAACGAATATATTAAGTTATAAGTATTAGAAAAAGGCTAAAAGGAAAACAATTCTGTCAAGAAAATATTAACATTAAATTAAATCAATAAGTTAAAGATGATTGATATATCAATGAATTTAAAAGAGTTCATTTTAATATAATAAGGCATTTATGAATATAAAGAAAAATAAAGTAATTATGAATTAAAATTAATTAAAATGGCAGAAAATATATGAGCAAATTATTAATAGTTAAATTAAAATTACACAATTATTTATTTATTTAATTAAATTTTAAAGAACACAAATTTTTTTATTGGTGTTAAATATATTATCATTAATACTAATTAGAGATATATAGATC
>JANITW010012781.1:0-10255 GCA_027564335.1 Erythroxylum williamsii | reverse complement strand
GCTATCTTGATTTGCACAATTCTTTTATTGAATATCAATCCCAAAATACCTGAAATAATTTCTTAACCAATTCTATATATTTTATTATTATCAAAACATAAAAGGATTTAATTTGTCAACCACCATTGGTCCAACAATGCATATATAGATATTGGAGTTACTATATGCATAGCTTCAAAACACTTATTAAACACTTGGAAAAAATTAGATAAACCTCTTCACATTAGGATAGTCGACGGGAGTATAAAATCAATTTGGTATATAAGTTATTACAATAATCTAATAATTGAAAAATATACATTTATAGTACTATCTATTTATCAACAACAATCCAGATTACCATTAATCTTAGGTAACAATTTTCTCAAATTATATAATCCTTTTTGTCAGTATTTATATTATATAACCTTAAAAACACTAATAATAAAATCACTAAATCAAAAAGAAATTATTCTTAAAATCCCTATATATCATACCACCTATTACCAAAAATTACAAATATTAACAGAAAAATTAGATTATTTACAATTCTATCTTCTCAACAATATGTCTATTAAAATAGAGATTGGAACATTATTAGAAAATATTTGTAGCGAGAATCCACTAGGCCCTCTTAAAAATAGTAATACTCAATTAATTGAAATAAAATTAAAAGATCCTACACAAGAAATAAACATATGAAATAATATTCCTTATACCCAACAAGATGTTCAAGAATTTATTATTAAATGTACTGAATTCTTAGACAAAAATTTAGTTTCTCCAATCATTAGTAAACATTCAGCCCCTGCTTTTTATGTAAACAATCGTTCTGAACAAAAAAGAGGAAAATGAAGAATGGTAATTAACTATAAAAAATTGAATGAAGCAACTATAGGTGATGCTTATAAATTACCTAGAAAAGATTATATTATTAATAAACTTAAGGAACATAATTGGTTTACAACTTTGGATACAAAATTAGGATATTAGTAATTACGATTACATGAAAACACTAAACCACTCACTGCTTTTACATGTTCCCCTCAAAAACATTTTCAGTGGAATGTATTACTTTTTAGATTAAAATAAGCACCTATCATTTATCAACGACTTATGGGTAATAATCTTCAAGTCTTAGAAGAATTCACTCTCGCTTATAGAGACGATATTATAATCTTCTCTAATACAGATAAAGACAACCATTTAAAAAAGGTTAAACTAGTACTTCATAGATGTAAAGAAAAAGGATTAATCTTAAGTAAAAAAGAAAATAAAATTAGCTCAACAAAATATTGAGTATTTAGGACTTGAATTCCATAATGGATTCTTAAGATTACAACCAAACATTCTTTCTAAAATACAACAATTTCTTGATATATTAAAAAATTGGACTCATGTTCAACCATTTTAGGCATCCTTAATTATATCTCTAATATAGGATTTTTTAAAAATCTTGCTAAAGAAAGAAAAAGTTTACAACTAAAATGTAGCACCAAAAGTCAATGGAATTGGACCACTGTGGACACTAACACAGTACATACATTAAAACATTCATGTAAGGATTTACCTGTATTATATAATTATCTTCCGAAGGACACACTTTTGGTATAAATTGATGCTAGTATAAATATATGGGCAGGTTGCCTTTTGGAAAAACCACTCAATCAAAAGAAATATTTATTATACAAGTATATAAGTAGGACATTCAATTCCACTTAATTGAAGTATCCAATACATGAAAAGGAAACATTAGCCTACCTTAAAACTTTGAGAAAATGGCGAATTGATTTATTACCTATTGAATTTCTTATTCAGACAAATTCAAAATATTTATGTGGATTTATTAAATACAATATAAAAACAAATTATAATTAAGGACGGTTAATTAGATGGCAGTTAGAATTAAATCAATATAATTTTCATATTTATTACATGAAATCTTCTAGCAATAGTCTTGTAGACATATTAACTAGAGAATGGAAGTAGCCATTATAAGTCTTAAGGATTCGATAACCAAAAAGGAAGCAGAATTACTGGAACTACAACAACAAGTTGAAATAGTGACCAAAGAAATTAGCCAACTAAGATCAACTATTACCCTTCTTTAAAAACAAATATATTCGAAACCCCTATCTAAATGTACCTCAACTCTCACTATTCAACCCATCACACCTCAACAAATTATCCAACCTCTTATATTAATCCCATCTGAAACTAGTAGTTGTTCCCAACGAAAAGCAGACTTTCGAGAGGACCAAGTATATGTTATTTTTAATGGACCCATGGCTGACATATATGATGAATGGCGTAAAGCAATAGTATATATCACAGGAAAAGCATCAATTCTCCGCAAAAGCTTCCCAAACAGACAAGCGGCTGAAAAAGCTTTGTTGGAATTCAAAAACCCAGTTTTAAAGCCTCAATATAAACAAGCTTTGGAAAAACTTCCTTCAGAATCCAAAATCAAGTCTTTGGAAAAACCAGTTAATATGGACCGAATCAATGCTGTACCTACCAAAGCTTTTAAGGATGAAATGTGAAAAATTATGTCAGAAATGTTCTATGACTATTTCCAAGCACTTAATGAATGGACAGATGATCATAAGATATTTCAATATTATCCACAAAATAGAGGAAGATATGGACCCAAAGCAATCATCTTCCCCAAAGTTGATGCATTAACAACCAATCTATTCTTTCAACTAATCGACACTATTTATCTTACAAGCTTACAAATTCTGTCAAAGTTTCCTACAGGATTTATCCAAGCAGTTAAAACTTATAAGGACAAATTTGCTAAGGAAAGAGAAAACTTTATCGAAGTTTTTAGCAGCTATCCAATTTTCAAAGAAACCGAAAATCTCAAGGAAGTTGAAATCAAAGTATCCAGAGTAGCTGTTATTCAAATTGGAATCAACAATGGAATGTATCCTCCCGTCGACGAACCTCCTTGACATCAGTTTGAATGGGAAACTATCAACCATTTCAATCTTAATTGTCTAGAAGGTATCTACCAACAATGCATTTGGATCAATACAAACTCACTACTTAAAGTAAATTATAAAGGACCAAACATGATCATGGTTTCTACCTATAAATTGCTATCTCTCCAGAAGCACAACAAATACTACGACAGTTCGAAGAACCATTATCCAAACTAGACAGCCTTACTGACTTGTCAGAAACATTGAAATATGTCATCTGTAATCAACTTCGTAATCAATCAACTTCGCAATCATTCTTACCACAACTTCAGTTATCGTCCTTCCACTTCCAAAAATGACTAAGACAACAGTTGTTCTATTGAAGCCATTATTGAAGAATAAAGGCTAAAGCACCACTGAAAGCAAAGATTCCTAAGGATGTAAGACCTCTAAGCCCTTTCTTTATTGTCTTTAGTTTTTACTTTAAAGATTCCTTTGCTTTTCGTAAGAATCTCTTTTCCTTTTATCGTCCATAATTGTTTTTAGCCTTTTCTTCTCTTTTCTATCTATATAATGTAGAGTCTGAGCATTTGCTCGAACATGAAATAAACTACTACTATTTTCGTCACTCCTTTAGCTCATTCCCCTCTTGCCAGACGTTGTCTTTCATATGGAAGAATGCAAAGAAGGTATGAAGTTAATAGTATTTTTTGTTTCATCAATTATTACATATGTTTTTTATCTTATCATCTATGCATGTCTACCTCTTTTTACATTTCCATCTATCTGTTTTACATATTTAGATCCATATTCTATTAATTTATTTTTTGGAAATGTTTTAAATATCAGTTCCCTTGTTATCTCTTACATTATTTATTAGATTATGCATATCATCGAAATACTAACAGACTCAATTACCATTTTATTCGCGACTAGGTGAAGCTTATACTGATATGTAGCTATATATCTAAATTTATTCAACTTAGTATTTGAACATATCATATCATAATAACATGTCTTTAAACTCAAATTGTTGGAATTATAGATATTTTTATATCGTTATAAAACTTGTCACTGAAAAAACAAACATTACTAAACAAATTATTCAATTTCAAAAAACTCAAAGACTCTAATTATTACAAACTACCAACCTATTCTCTCTTGACTTTCAAAAATGTCAAGACAGAATCAGTAGTAACATAGTTATATATAATCAAGAACTACTAAAACTTCAAGAATTACATAGGTGTTTTAGTGAACATTATCAACTACCTCTAAATGGAAACCCAATAGTTGTATTATTTGTAGTCAACTATATAATCATATCCAATATATTGAACAATTTCCACATTATCAAGAAGAAAAAAATATTATGGAAACTGATATAATTATGTCCAATTTGTAGTTAATAATACTAATGGATTAAGACCAATACAAGAAAAATTAGAATTAGCCCAAAATTTGTATACTTTCTATATTCAAGAATTAATTTATTTGCAGTCTATCCTATTTCAGCATCAAACAAATAATTCCCATTAAAAATGACAGATCAAGAAACTTTAATAGAAGACCAAAATATATTAGAAATAGACAATTTAGATCTCACAGAATCAACCGGTACCTTTCATATAAATACTTTATTATCAAATGAAAAATAAAACAAATTTCTAAAGCCCAATTAAATTTGAAAGCAGGACAAGACATACAATATTCCCTATTTAAAAATTTATAAATAGAAAAAATATTATTTATTTCGGCAAAATTGTTCATGAAGCACCTATAAGGATAGACCAGTGTAATGGACATATTCAAATCAATTTAATTAATCAAGAACAAATTTCTAGACAACTACAAAAAATACCAGAAGATAAAATATATAAATTCGGTTATATTCATTTATCAACAATACAAATTTGCCTAAAATCAACTTTTCAAGAAGGAATAGATTCACTTATAAGAATAGCCATTATTGATGAAAGAATGACCAATTTAAATGATCAAATAATAGGAATAATAAACATAAATTTAGCTTATGGAAAAATCAAATTTAACACTCGTTTAAAATTAGAAATTCCTTTAAAATCACATAACTTAGATGAAATAATAACAATCGCATATAAATTTTATAAAGAAAATTTAATGACTTTAGGACAATATCCATTCTCTATTACATAGCAAATCAGTTATGCTTTAACTAATTCACATCATAGCATTGATTTTAGAAATATTGATAAAATTTATATTGATCAATTATTTAGTTAATTTGCTAAAGTAGGAGCCAATATATGAACAAATTTAAGGACTCTATCTGAAATTGAATATCCAATTCAATTAAATCCAAATATAAGTCCTAGACACTCTTATTCTAATACTAGCACTAAGCTTTTTAATAAGCCTAATCTTTTTAGATCACAATCATTACGTCTACAATGACCAATAAGGTTTACTGAACCTGGACAAAATTTAGAACATTTAGTTAGAATTACTTATCCTAAGATTTACCAAAAAGATAACAACTTGGAACAATCAATAACTAAGGAACTAGTAACAATAAAAAATCAATTACACGCGTTAACCACACACATTAAAAATACCTTATGAGTGTAACAAAATATATTATGGAAATAATAGAAAAACAATTACAAATCGAAATATAGGTAAATGAATTGTTAAAAAATCAAACAAATATTTTACAGATAATACAGTAATTAGTAAAAGAAAATACACATAATAAAGAAACTATAAATACAATACAAGAAGATTTAGTAAAACTTGTAGACAGACTTGAAAAACTTGTAGAAAAATTACATAAGACAAAAATGGTATCAGAACTCAGGTATGGGCCTGAGGCTTAGCCCTCTGTCGCAGGTTCGATTCCTAATGCAACGAACTAGGTCACAAAGCAGAAGCGTGGTGGATTTAACTAATTTGGTTCTGCTCGACCTTCAACTCGAGTTTTGGGTATCAAAGCCTGTAAAAAGGCAAGTAGCAATGTTAGTACAACCATGGAGGATATAGAAAAAGATATTAAATCTCAATTAGAAGAAATTACTCATTTAGTCAACAAATTAACTCTTATCCCATCTCTAGAAAAAATCAATCCTATTATCAATAAAGATGAAATTATCTATAGATATGAATCAGATCAAGAAGTCTATGTTGATCGAAACAAAAATGGTATCAGAGCTCAAGTACGGGTCTTTGCTACCCAAAACTCGAGTTGAAGATAGGGAGAAATCAAATTACTTAAGTCCACCATGCATCCGCTGATTTGTGGCACTCCCCCTGTATATGTGATAACGGTTTCACCACGGTTCCATTCTTAGTTTGTGTTGGGATTCAAACACATGATCTTATAAGCATCCTAGAAAAAAGCACCCACGATTTAAACCTCGCAGTTATAGATGGAAAAAATATCCTCATAAATATTATAAAAACTACCTTTCAAACCTTATACTCATAGTATTTGATGAAGCACTACCCTGTACAACAACGGCTGATTCAGATGATGAAGAGCATTCCTTGATTCCTAAAAATAAATCATACACTTAAGCAACACCTATAGTACCTTTAGAATTACAAGATTAAGAAGGTCCTTTTGAAGCCAGGGTAGAAAAGGCTCCTTCCTAATAGCAAGAGCCTATACAATGAAGAACACCAAGAGAATGGATAGGTCTTAATACACATCAATACATTCTAGGAGACCCTTCTAGATGTCTAAGAATTATATCTTCCTTTAAGAACAACTTTGTTGCCCTCATCTCATAATTGGAGCCGAAGATTGATGAAGCCACTCTTATTGACGAAAATTGGGTTTCAATTATGAAAGACGAACTGAAACAATTTAACAAAACAAATTTTGGAATTTAGTACCTCATTCATAAAAATAAGTCAGTCATTGGACCTCATTGAGTTTTCAAAACAAACTTGATGAAATGGTAAGGTAGTAACAAACAAAGCTAGAATTGTAGCTCAAGGTTATAATCAACAAGAAGAATTGATTTTGATGAAACCTATGTACCTGTTGCTAGACTGGAATTGATTAAAATTTACTTGCCTTTGCATGTTATAGAAATTTCAAATTGTTCCAAATAGATGATAAAAGTGCCTTCTTAAATGGATATATTAATGAAGAAGTGTTTGTTAAGCAACCTCCAGGCTTTGAAATGAAAACCATCTTAACTACGTGATGAAGTTGACTAAAGCCCTGTATAGTTTAAAATAGGCTCTTTGAGCATGATATGAAAGGTTAAGTAATTTTATGCTTAAAAATAACTTTGAAAGAGGAAAGGTATACAAATCCTTATTCATTAAGAAAAAAAAGAGAAAGATTTACTCATAATACAAATATATGTTGATGACATAATATTTGGTGCTACTAATCCATCCTTTTGTGAAGAATTCTCATCTTTAATATAGGGGAGTTTGAAATGAATATAATAGAATAACAATTTTTCTTTCTTCATTAATCAGGATAAATATACAAAGGAACTCATTAAGAAATACCATTTTGAGAATGTCAAACTGATGGGTACTTCTATGTACATGGGAACTAAACTCGACAAAGATGAAGAAGGCAAGACCACGAATGAGACAGAGGAATGATTGGATCACTCATATACCTTACAAGCTCAAGACTAGACATTATGCTTGGTGTCTTTGCGCATGATTTCAATCAAATCTAAAAGAAATCCACCTTCAAGTAGTCAAAATGATCTTTCGTTATCATCACATAATTGTGGATTTTGAATTATGGTATCCAAAAATTGATTCATTTGACTTAGTTGGCTATTGAGTTGCAGATTATGTAAGAGATAAAGTTAATAGGAAAAGTATTAATGGTCACTGTTAACTTCTTAGAGGAAGCCCAGTTTCTTGGTCTTGCAAGAAACAAAATTGCACAGTACTTTCAACAACTGAAGCAGAATATATAACAACAGCTAGTTGTTGTGCCTAAACCTTATATATGAAACTTCAACTCTAAGATTTGTCTCTAAACTTTGATCACATTCTTATATTAAGTGATAGTACCAGTGCTATTAATCTTTTTAAAAATCTTGTGCATCATTCTAGGTCTAAGCATATTGAAGTCAAACATCATTTTCTTAGAGATCATGTTTTAGAAGGAACCATTGATTTTTTGCATGTTAATACTAAAAATCAAGTTATTGTTATCTTTAGTATGCCACTTTCGGAAGATAGATTTTGTTCATTAAGAAAAGAGCTTGGTATGTGCAGATTATCTGACATTTAAGTGTGTCCAAAGATACTATGCTACTTCTGTACGTAGGTATTAGTAGGCTCCTTCTAAAAAGAAGGTCCCTATTAGGTTATATGTGTTAATTAGAATTGTTGGACCCCAAAATTTTTGTTTATTTTTAATTATTTTGTTATTTATTTTCTTAGAATTTAGTCCATTAAATTAGCAAGCATGAATAGAAATTAAAGTGATTGAATAGAGAATGTTGGAATTAAATTAGAGTATAGCATGGTAACTAAATGGCCTAAGGAGTAAAGGGTTTTAGGCTAAATGAAAGAAGGGTAAAATGGGAAGATCAAAGGAAAGGAGGGGTATTTTTAGAAGAACAAGCCCAAAATGTGGTCTTGTTTAAGAAAAAGAAGAGAAGCATCATGAGAGAAGACAGAAGGGAAGAGAAAAATGTTAGAAGGCAAGAAGAAAGGAAGAAAATCATAGGAGACTAGGGAAGAAAACAAAGAATGTAGGAGGAAGAAAATTTGGATAAGCTAAGGTAAGTTTCATCATTTTCTTTTTGCTTTGATGGGAAAAACAAAAGAGTTAGGGATTAGAGAAATGGATTTGTGTTGGGAGTAAAGGTGGAAAAAGAGTCTCATAAAAACCTAGTTGGATGTTTAAGGATTTCCAACTAGGTTTTGAATTTCTAACCTAGATGCGCTATGGGTAGACTAAGTCTAAGTTTAGTTTTGTCTTTGATTATTGAAGCTTTGTGAATTTCCTTTTAAGGTGGGTTGAATAAGAATTTGGTTTGGTTTAAGAAACAAAGAAAATCTCACCCAAGAGCAAGAGGAAGGGCACCATTGAACTTGGATTTTAAGCAATTGAGGTGGGTAATGTATTTATAGTTATTGTGTAATTAGGCAACTTTTCACCTATTTGTGTATGTTTAATGGCTTAATTGTGACTTGTTGTGATTGTGAAAAATGCATGATGATTCATGATTTTGTTATACCTTGAAAAAGGTTATGACATTTTGTATCAATGAAATGATAGAAAAGCATGAAAGGCATAAAAGTATGAATGAATTAAATTAAGCATGAATACTTGCTTATGTTTGGGCAAGAGTGAAACCATTTCGTCAGTCATGTGCACATTGACCAAAGTCTTCTCCCGGTTGCCCACTGATGACATATGAGATCCTAAGAACGGACTCATTTTGTTTATGGTGTAAACTTCGATTTCTCTATTTCGCTTCATGGGACCCTCGAGCTATTTGTTTGTGCATTCCATCTTTGATTTATCAAGTATGAGGCATATTTTAATGTTATGCTTTGATGGTTGAATATACGTGACATGCTATATATGATGACATAGTCTCTATTCGAATTTATGAACTAGAATTGTCAATGAGTAAATTGCCAGATCGAATTGAGGTATAGATGTATAAGATGTAAGTAGATATATATGTATACGCTTGATTTTGTGACTTGTTACTGATGGTTATAAATATATTAACCACTAAGCTCTGTAGCTCAACCCATTATTTTCCTCCTCAAGTGCAGAACAAGAAGATTGTTGATCCTTACAAGGCGTCGGAAACTCCAAGATCGTTAAAGATCTTTTGCAAATAAGTTAATAACTATAACTTTTGGGATAGCATTATAAGTATATCAACATGAGCATTCCTTGTATTTTTGTATTTTGCACTAAGCCAATGACATGGCTTTTTACATGTAATTAAAGTTGTTCAAACTCTTTGAATTAGTAATGAAATTTGGTTTTGATGAAGATTTTTGAGTATGTTCATAGTTAACTTCTTTGTTGAGATTGTGAATTATTGTTAGGGATAGACTTGGATGTTTTGGAATTGTATGTGTATGTGTAAAATTTTGTGTTGAAGGATTATTGGGATCTGGATTTTATCCAAGGGTTTCACCATGGTGAGGTTCAGAGTTTGCTGTGGCGACAAAAAGGGGGTTTTGTGTTATCATACTCAATTCAATGGAATTGTTTGATCTTAAAGGGGATCTTCTATAATTTCGCATGTGAGGGGTTATTTGTAGCGCCCCCTCATCGTAGGGTACACATCGGAAAACCTGAAGGTCACACCGACACGTATCCCACGATAAAGGTTTACTACCAGAAAATTTTC
>JANITW010012719.1:0-10258 GCA_027564335.1 Erythroxylum williamsii | reverse complement strand
GTCTCGTTTTAAATGTTTCAATGAGATCTTTGTAATGATATATTTTGTGTAAAGTAATAAATATGTTAAATTTAATTACTTGAACATAAAACAAAAATGTAAAAATGTAAATGGATAAAGTTGTCCTTTTAAACTTTTGGTGTAATGAATAGTAACACACCAAATTTGGTATGTTACTATTCATTGCACCATTTTAGTGTGTACTTTGGTGCCTTGGTTGGAGTAGATTTTTTACACAAAAACACTAAATTTGGTGTTTTGGTGCCTTAGTTAGAGATGGCCTAAGGGGAATATACATGTTCCTCTTCATTTTTCTAATTTTTTGTGTTTTAAGCCTTTATTTTTAATTAAATTAAATTATCTTGATAAGATTAAATTTAAATTATTTTAGATTCCTAATTTATCTAGAAAAATATTTTCTATTTATTTCAAAATTATTTCAAAATGATTAATTTTTATTAGGAATATTTTATAATTTAGCTGAATTTTTCTATAGTTGTATTATTAATTAAATTAGTTTCCAAATCAATAATTAGAATCAAGTAAAGTTTTAAAGGGTTACCTTTCATAATTTGTATGTTAGTTATAATTAGTATAATAATTATTATATTAGTTATGACGAAACCTACAATTTTTAATTTTTAAATCTCACAATTAAATAATAAGTACACTTTTAAAACATGATTATTACCTTCTATTCTTTAAGAATAAAACTAAAGTTTTGTTTATTATAATCCTTGATGAGCAATTTAAGACCTCTTTAACTTAGATATATTTTATCTTAAATTAATGGATCCCATTTAAATAAATTTGTATAGTTTGGATGAGTAACTCATGATCATATGAATTTAGAAGCATGGTTAGAAATAATAGATAAGATATGTTTTGTTAAATAGTTGTTACCTAACATGTCTAGAATTTAGTTTGTTTTGTTGAGTAACTCAAGTTGAACTAAATTTCAGTAAGATCTTACCCAACTAGAAAGATTAAAATATTTTTTTGAAATAGTAGCTAGGGATATTATTTTGAATAAAATATTAGAGTAACCAAATATTTATTAAAGTCCTTATTTTATTATATAAAAGGAGTATCAATTCATCCTTGAGAAGCATCATAGACGCTAACAAGCTTATTGGACCTAACTTTTTGGACTAGTTTCCTAACTTGAGAAAAGAACATTTATGTTTTTAATACTATAATTTCACTAAAGCAAGTTTGGATGCAACTAATGAAGACTAGGAGAGATATTACTATCTTATTGGTGACATTAAGTAAACTACATTATACTAAAATTTTACATTTCAGGGAATTATTTAGTGCACAGAGTATGATGGAGAGTTATTAGACTTCCTAAGTACTATATCAAAGCAAAATAACATAAATATGTTCAGTGAAGTTATATGTGTTGAAGATAATTTACTATATTGAAAAATCGAACTAATTAGGTCTTATTATAAACCATGATTCAAGAATCAATTTGGTATTTCAAAATTTTACTTCAATCATTTAACAGTTCATTATGAACTTCTATATAAACCAAAATGATATATTATCATCTAAATTATTGAGTATGCTCAAGATTGCCGAGGAATGCCTTAATTATGTTCCTATTATAGATTTTTCTAAAAGCAAGAAAAGGTCTCTACGAAGAATAAGAAAAAAATAGAAGGCTTATACTAAATTAACAAAGCCAAATAGTGGTGTCAAGAAGAAAAACAATAATAGGCACATATGTTTCTATTATGGCGTCAATGAAAATTGGAAGCGAAACTGCAAATCTTATCTTACTAACCTAAAAGATAAAAAGCTTAAGTAACATACATTTTTAGGTATATTTATAGTTAAGATCAATCCTTTACTTTTTTCCTATATTATTAGGTATCAGATACTGAATATGGTTATCATATTTGTAAAAATATGGAGATGTTAACAAGAAGTGTATCATTGAGGAAAGGCAAAGTGAACTTACAAGTTGGCAATAGAGCAAAGGTTGGTACATTATCTGTAAGAATATATATTTTAGCTTTGCCTTATAATTTTGTACTATAACTAGTTAATTATTTCTATATTCCAAACATTACCAAAAAAACTTCTTTCCATTTATTATTTAGATTCGAATAGATTAATCTTTATTATTAAGAATAAAATTTATTCTTTTTACAAAAATAATACTAGATTCATATTACTTATAAATAGTTTGTATGAATTAAGGTTAATCCTTAACACAAATAGTAAGCAAAGAAAGTTACGTGACTAAAATCCATCTTATTTATGGTATTGTAGGTTAGGTTATATCAATGAAACTAGAATCACAAAGTACATAAAGAAGAATATTTAAATCCTTTTGATTCTTAATCAGATGAAACTTATAAATCTTATTCGATGGGTAAGATGACTAAACTACATTTTAATAGAAAAAGAGAGCGGCAATGAATTAATAAAACTTAAATATTCAAATATATATGGCTCTATGTCTACATATATTAAAGGTAGGTACTCATATTTCATTATATTAAAAAATAATCATTCAAGATATGGATATATGTTCTTAATGAAATAAAAGTTTGAATCAGTTGAAAAGTTTAAAGAATTTAAAGTTGAGATACAAATTGATAAGAGTATTAAGGCACTTAGATCTAATTAAGGTAGATAATACTTAAACCATAAGTTTGTTGGTTACTTAAAAGAGCATAGGATTCTTTTACAACAGACTTCACCTATAACTCCACAACATAATAAAATGACCGAGAGGAGAAACAACACTCTATTAGATATGGTACATTTCATGATAAGTCATGCAAACTTTTTTTATCTTTTTTAAGGATATGCTCTTAAAAATATTACTTACCTTCTTAATGGAGTTCCATCCAAATTGGTTCACAAAACTTTATATAAGATACGAAATGGTAGTAAGACAAACTTATCTTACCTAAAGATTTAGAGACGTGATGCTTATGTGAAGCATATAACAAACTAATAAGCTTTAATCTAGATTAGATAAATACAAATTTATAGGGTATTTGAAAGAATGTGTCGAATATCGATTTTACCATCCTCTTAAGCAAAACGTGTTTATCTCAAAACATGTTATATTGTTAGAAAGATGATTTATTCTCAAGGAAAGTTGTAGTAGTAGGTAGAACCTATAGATCTTTAAGAATCATAAGTTCACCTCCAAATGGAATAAGAACCTCAAGTTTATGCATATGATGTAAAACTAAAGGTTTAAGAGCTAAAGAATATGAGATGAATTAGTTAGATACATTGTCTCTCCCACTAGATTAAATTTACATATTAAATGTATTGCTTATGGAAATGGGCCTACTACTTTTAAGGAAAGCAATGTTAAACATTCATTATTTAAAATAGCATGAAGCTATGAGATCTAATATGGAATCTATGTATACTAACAAAGTATAGAATTTATCAATGCTCCCAATTCCTATTAGAAGTAAGTGAGTTTTTAAGAGAAAAATTGACATGGATAATAATATAAATATGTATAAAGTAAACATAATGTTTATAGATTATAAAAAAGAATAAGGGGTTGATTTTAATGAAACGTTTTCATTAGTAGCTACGCTCAAGTCCAGTAGGTTCTTATTAGCTAAAATCATATATAATAATTATAAAAATATGTCTAATGGATATCAAAACAACAATTATCAATTGGAATTTTCTTAAGGATGTATATAACACAACTTAAAGGTTTTGAATCGAAGTGGTTTCCTAATTAAGTATGCAAGTTGTAAAATTCTATTTATGGAATTAAGTGAACATCACAAAGTTGAAACAACTATTTTGATGAGATATCCAAAGAGTTTAATTATATCAAAAATATATAAGAAACATATGTCTATAAGAAGGTTAGTAGGAGTGGAGTAATCTTTATATTGCTAAATATGGATGACATATTATTGATTGGAAACAAAATACCTACCCGCCATTCTGTAAAGATTTGGTTGTCTAAGAAGTTCTTCATAAAGGATATGGGAGAAGTAGCCTATATTATAGCAATAAAGATTTATAGAAATAAATCAATGAGGGTTTGGCTTATTTTAATCCTTATAAACAAAGTACTAAAGTGCTTTAGCATAGAGAGTTCTAAGAGAGGATTTTTACCTATGTCATAGGGATTTCTCTCTCATAGAGTATGTATTTAAAGACATATGAAGAAAGAGATAAAATGGATTGTGTTCCATATGCTTCGTCTATAGAATCAACCATATATAGACTAATTGTCTCATATGCTTTAAGTATAATCAGAAAATTGCAAGTCAATCCTAGTAATGGTCTCTAGACGATTGTGAAAAATATCTTAACGTACTTGAGAAGAACTAAAGATGTTTTTAAAATTTATAGAGCTGTTGAACTAAGAGTTTAGGGGTAGTCATGTGTTAGTTAATGATATTAGATCATAATCAACATATATCCTCACTTTGAATGGTGGTGTAATAAGTTGGAAAATTTACAAACAACTAATCATCATTAATTCTATGGCTATGGAAGAGTACATTTTAGTGTTAAAGGTAGGAAAGTAAGTAATTGGATTAAGAAGTTCATCACCGAACTTGGAGTAGTAACTAATATTAATGATCTAATAGTGTTATACTATAGCAAAAATGGCACATTGTACAACCAATGGAATTAATATCTTATTAAAAATTTAAACATGTATTCAGAAAAATTTCACTTGATCGAGGACATAGTGAAGTAGAAATACGTTATATTAAAACAAGTTTCTAATGAAGAGAATGTTTTCCTGTAAGTGCACGAGTCAAAGGAGTTATAAACTAAGGAGAATTTTAAATATCGGTCCTATGATGATCGGATGCTATTAAAATTAATCAAGTGATATTGTATTAATTTACTAACGAGTAAGTGTAAAATAAAAAGGTTCATTTAGAATGTAAATGAAGCTAATTATGAATGCTAAAAAAAATTAATGCTAAAATACTCAAGATGTGATATCCTAAGGAAATGGTGTGATGCAACTACATAAAGTGAATACAATTTTAAAAATGATGAATGAGGGGTTGCCTAGTAAGGTTGATTATGCATGGGAATGTAAGTGGTGTGATTTCTTAATACCATTTGATAAAATTCTCTTGACCAACCTATGTAATATTTTAGATTTTTAACGTAATTACTTTAAATGTCATGGTTTCTTCCTCTATCCAAAATGTAGTCTCCACTACTTAATCATGTTAGCTGATATGTGTTTAAATGTTGATTCATTTGATCTATTATACTTAGTGATTAATGCCTTAGAAATGCTTAGGATACTCACTTTGACTCATATTTAAATTTAGGTACAATTTGGAAGTGAAGGAGTTAAAGTGAGTCGAAAGCATATGCATTAACTTATCTTCTCGATGTTGATACTCTCTTGTTCCTGTGGAATAAGAAGGAGAAGAATTAGAGCAAAGAAGAGAAGACTTGAAAAAGGTTAGAGGAAAAGCCCAGTGCCAAAATCGTAGCCTAATTGGCCACGATCATGACAGAAGAATGATGGAGTGCCACGATCATGACAGAAACTTGTCACACAGGCCATGATCGTGGCTTGCGCGATGATAGTTTGGGGACTGCTTCCAATCTCAACTTATCAAGGATTATTTTGGAAATTTTTGGCTGGGTAAAACCTAGTATTTACCCTAATTGGAATGAACTTTAGTATATTAGGTCTGCTTGCTGTAAGGTAAAGTAGAGAACCAATAATTCCTCTAAAAAGAGTTTGATCAACCTTCTTACCTGCTTCATCCTTAGATAAGAGGTTTGAAGGATGCATAGGAGTTGACATAGGTTTCACCTTTTCCATTTCATGTTTAACCAACAATTTTTTGATATATTTCAATTTTGGCGATTCCAACTATTTTTCCCTGCTGGTTATCTCCAAAAGTTACTGATCCTCCCTGCTTATTTTACTGATCCTCCCTACTTATTTTGAAGGTCTAAAAATATAGACCTTCTTCTCGTTATATGTCGTGAGCATTCACTGTCCAAATACCATTGGTCCTAGTTGTTTTTTCCAAGGAAGGAGATCTGTAGTAGATATTATATTTTTTTAGGTACCCAGATTTTCTTAGGTCCTTTGGGGTTAGTCTTATAATTATTCATCGAATGATAATAAGAAGACTTTTTCTTTTTCTACCTGTAAGGAACAAAACTCTTATTGTAACCAATATTGCTATTAGTAAACCCTAAACTACTCTTATCATTAGGGTGTCTATATCTTCCAATCATGTCATTCATCTTTTTCATACTTTCAATAAAGGTTGATAAATCTGCTGAAAGAGTATTAATTCTTTGTTTCAACTGACTAATTTCCTCAGATCTATCTATAGTTACTTTCTTTTTCATATCATCTACTTGTTTCTTAAGGTAAACGTTTTCTTTCTCTAACATTTCCGTGTTCTTCAAGTTTTCAACAAATTTCCTTTTTAAGGCTCTATATTGCTTTAATATAGCATGTGAATCTTCTAATAGTTCTAAATATGCTTCTTGAAGTTCATTAGGATTAGAAGTTGCCTCATCGTCACTTTCTTTTTCAACTACTAAGTATATATTTGCTTGTACTGATGCTTCTGAATCGGAATCAGATTCGGACGAATCCAAATTTTCCCAAGTTCCCACCATGCTCTTTTTGTTTTCTTTACTTTTCTTCTATTTTCTTTTGAGCAATGGATATTCAGACTTGTAGTGTCCTGGTTTGTTGCACTCGTAGCAAATGATAGAGGTTTTCTAATTCTTGATTTCATCTTTGCTATTTTTCTTAAAAGAAATGTCCTTATTTTCCTTTGCTTTCTTTTTCCACATTCTTCTAATCTTTCTTGAAATGAAAGATAGTTCATCATCATCTTCACGTGAATCTTGATCAGATTCATTGGTACCATCATTCTTAATTTCTTCAATCTTCAATGCTTTTGACGATGAACCTCTATTTTTCTGAATCTTGTGATTCTTCTGACCAGCCTTTAATGTTATATATTTGTCTCTTTTAGGTTTATCTTCTGCATCAAGCTCTACTTCATGTATCTTCAAAGAACCAATCAATTCATCTAGCTTTAATTTGCACAAGTTCTTGGCTTCTGGTACTGCAGTAACTTTGGGTCTCCATCTTTTAGGTAGACTTCTGAGAATCTTTCTGACATGGTCTTGATTATCATAGATTCTCCCAAGAGCTTTAAGTCTATTAACGATAGTTTCAAATCATCCAAACATCTGATCAATAGACTCATCTTCTTTCATCTTGAGCAGCTCTTACTAATGTATAAGAATACTGATCTTGGACTCTTTCACTTGATTTGTGCCTTCATATGTGATGGATAAAGTGTCTCACATCTCCTTTGCAGTTTTGCATCCATGAACTTTATCACATTCACTTCTGCTTAGATCGCAACTCAGAAAGAACTTGGCCTTTGAGTTTAATTGAAATCGAGCTTTGTGATTGACTGACTATCTGATACGAGGAATGATATTTCCTTCATCATCTACTGGTATGTATGGTCCATTCTCGATGATATCCCAAAGATCAATATGTTTGGATTTTATAAAGAGCCGCATCCTGTCCTTCCAATAATGATAATCCTTACCATTGAATATAGGAGTTCTTGTGACCAAGGCACTTTCAACTATAAAAACACGTGATTCAGCCATAGATCTTTGTCTTCACTTTGTAAATGTGGTTCTTGGAAATTGAGCTCTGATACCAACTGAAGTAAATCACTTTTTTAATAGAGAATTCACATAAAGTATACGAAATACATAAGAAGGAGGGGGTTGAATTGTGTAATCTTTTTTAGAATAAAAAAACTTTTGATATTTCTTGAAAAAAAATTTCAACTATCAAATGAATACCAAAGATATTATACTAAAGTAGCTACGTATTTGAATCGCAAATAAATTTTATCTACTCATCTAATAACAAGAAAACTAATGTGTGAGGTTAGAGAATAGATGCCGCAATTTTATACTAGTTCATCCTAAACCTTAGGCTACGTCCAGTCCTCATAGTTCGTTTGAGATTTCACTATACTCCTTCAACTTTACAAGCATTCTTTCTTCCCTTCCAGAGCCTCTTCAGGTCTCTTACACAAAGTATTCTTTATGCTATCTTAGCCTCTGTCTCTTAGCCTTTTCTTTCTCTCGCTTAGAAAGAAATTGTGAGCTTTTTGTTATAGTAGTGTCTGCTCTCTTGTATCGCACTTTGAATACAGAATTTTTCTAAGTATATAAAATTTGAAAACTATTCATTCTTCGACTAGGACTAGTATTTATAGCCTAAGTCTTCAACTACTTCTAGCTTCTTGTATCTTTTAGAAACCGTTATTTAGTTGAGTTCTATAATTAACTCCAACTAACTAACTATCTGACATACTAGAGTATCCTCTTCTCTGTATCGTCTGTGTTTTGCTTCTTCTGTGATGATGTGTCATCTGTGTTTTGCTTTTTTTGTGATGACGTGTCGTCTGTGTTTTACTTCTTTTGTATTTTGCTTCTTCTGTGATGATGTGTCGTCTGTGTTTTGCTTCTTCTGTGTTTTGTGCTTCGTTTGGGATGACTATGTGATACTTATATTTTTCTGCACACTTAACAATCTTATCAAAATAGTTCATTTCTTTCTAATATTATTATTATTTGATTATCATAAAAATTAATAGACGTGAAGTCTTCTTGACTTAATAGATACATGCGTTTATATGGAGCAAGGACATAAAAAAATCAGGAGTAGGTAGAATATCGAATTTGAGAAGTGTAAGATGAAGATAATAAAAGAGACTTTGATGAAGAAGGGGGAAAAAATCTGCAACATTTGTGGGAGGAGTAGAAAGCAAAGGGGAAATCTTTTTTATATTTTGCAAATTTGGGAAACTCCATTGGCCAAAAAAGAGGAATAAAATGGTGTAAAGAGGATGAAAGAAGCAAGATTGGTTTGATAGGTCTAGACACAAAATCAACAAATGTATTGTGATGACCTTTGATATGGCAGATGGAGAATTTATAGTGAGAAAACCATTATTGCCAACGAAGCAATTGACTATTAGGAAGATTATTCTTAGGTTGATCAAGAATCTTAGCGAATGAGATGTTATCCATTTCAGTGACAAAATGGTAAGGTGTGAGGTGGAAAGCAAACTTTTCAATTCCTCACTTAATATCCAAATTTTTTTTGTAACTAATGTGATAATGGCTTTCAAAAGATTGAAACTGGCCACTGGCATGACCTTAATAATGTCGGTTGCCGTTGATGTCTTCTAGAAGCACAGCACCCCAATAATTATCACTAGCATTTGTCTATAGTATGCGTTGTCCTGTGTCAGGAATCTTTAAAGGTGGAGGATCTTGACAGATGTGCTTTAAATGTTGGACAGCTTTGGTTTGTTCCAATGTCCAAGATGGTGGATTCTTTTTTAACAACTTGGATGAACTCACATATATAATTAACAATTCCGAGGAATTATTGTATCTGTTTCACAGTGAGGTGCTCATTAGGAAAGTGTAACAAATCTTGTGCAATATGTAGACCAGGTTGGTAAAATCTATATTTGAAATGTATACCCAAAAATTCAATTTCATTAGTGCCAATGATGCTTTTCGAGGCTGAAAGCATAATGCCATATTATTTAGTAAGATCCAAGAATTGCTGAAGTAAGGACTGATATTTCCCATGGGTCTTTAAGAACAGGAGAATGTCATCAACGTAAATGATTGCATTGTAGAGGATAGGCTCATTGATCTTGGTCATTGTTCTTTAAAGCAATGATGGGGTGACTTTAAACCAAAATGGGATAACAGTCCATTGGTACTATGCATTGGAAATGCAGAATGCAGTCTTATATCTCTCAGTTGGGTTGATACCTAATTGCTAAAATCCTACTTTAAGATCAAACTTGGAAAAGATAATGGCTTCTTTTGGAAACAGTACCTGAGTATCGATTTTTAGAAGAGGAAACTTGTTATCTTATAGGAATGCATTCAGAGGCTTATAGTCAATTGCTAATCTCTTTTTTTCCACGCTTTTGCTCTGAATGTTTGTTAAAACACCTGGCAAGCCCAGTCTGACTTTATGGGCTCAATGAATCCTTGCTTCAGAAGAATAACACACTCATCTTGTGCAAGCTTAAGCTCATCAGTGTTCATCCCTGGATGTGTGGCTTTTGTGGGATTGATATCCTCATTCTTTTTTAAAGTTAGGCTTATGAAAAATTCAGCATTTTTTCATAGAGGATATGGGTGAGAAAACTGGGCATGTGATTCT
>JANITW010012629.1:0-10260 GCA_027564335.1 Erythroxylum williamsii | reverse complement strand
ATACACTTCCATTCTACACTTATTCTAACACCAAAAACATCAAAAATACAACAACCAAGCAAATCTACAAATCTTTCTCATAAACCCTAACTCCAACGATTTCTCCCTCAATCCATGCAAAACTAAGGTTAGATTCAACCTAAACAAGAGTTGAAGAGTTAAACAAACCTAAAGAATGCTTCGAAACCTTCGAAATCAACAAACTGGAGCTTCCCCCTTTTTCTCTTCTTCTTCTCCTCTCATCGTCGACCTTCTCTTCTCTTCGTTTCTCTCTTCTATTTTCCTTTTCTCTCTTTTCTTCTTTTCTATTTTCTTTTCCTCTAATTCCTTAAACCTAATGAGCACATGTACCAAAATACCCCTCTTAGTTAAGCCTTAAACATCCTAATTCATGTGCTTGACTATTTTGCCCTAACCATTTTACTCTTCCATAAACATTATTCCACATTAAACTCAATTAAATCCAAATTTTCCATGAATATTTTCAATAAAAACAAACTAGGCCATGAATCATAAATCAAATAAATTCATGCTTAATAACTTCAAGAAAACAAAAATTTGGGGCCCAACAGGGGAGGTATGGTTAGTGGTTTGGTGAGGAGTGACACATAAGCGTGCAGTGGGCTAAAGCATATGGTGCGATGCGGTGAGTCTGGGTGTGAGGTGGTGTGACTGTATGTAAGAGAGAAGAAGATTATTGGTTCTAATCAAGCAATTGTGGGTTCGTGTCCCACCAGGTGTGCCAAGATGGTGGAGACTACGACTACTTTGGCAAAGGCTGAAGAATTGGAGATGGCAATACACGCAATCTAAAAGAAAGAAAAACAGAAGATAAGCAAATTTGGGTAACATATTTAGGTAATTAAAGAGGAGGAGAGTCATGAGTTGAATTAGTGGTATGACTACCCCAGTCACACTAGTGATTGGGGAGTCACGGGTGTGACTGTAGTCATTGATGTGACCAATTCAATCACCTTTTTCTTTTTTAAATAAGAAGAAAATTAAATAAAAAACATAAGTTGTTATGTGAAAGGAATAAAAAAAACAAAATAAAAATTATATGGGTTGCCTCCCATTAAACGCTTCTTTAATGTTTTATAGTTAGATGACCAAAATAGTCATTCTTAAAGTGGATCACTCAAACTAATGGATTCTAAGGTTTTCTTCTCAATTGCTCCATCCAAATATGGTTTCACCCGATGCCCATTCACCTTAAAGGTGTCTTTTGTTCGCGGTTTTTCCAGCTCCATTGTTCCATAGGGAAAGACCTTGATTACTTTAAATAGGTCGTTCTACCTTGATTTCAACTTACTTGGTAACAAATGCAGCCGAGAATTATATAATAAAACTTTCATTCTAGGTATGAGGAACTTTTTCATTCTAGGTATGAGGAACTTACCTACAAGACTTTTATTATGAAGACGTTTCATTCCTTCATTGTAAATTTTTGAATTCTCATAAGCCTCACTACGGAGTTCATCTAATTTTGAAATTTGAATCAAACGCTCCCATCCTCCATCATCAAGATTTAGGTTCACCATCTTAATTGGCCACAATGCCTTATGCGCAACCTCAACTGGTAAATGATAGGCCTTTTTGAAAACAAGTCGATAAGGGTTCATTCCTAACACAGTTTTGTAAGTTGTATGATATACCCTTAGTGTATTGTTTAACGTTATTGACCAATCCTTTCATGATGGGCACATAGTCTTCTCCAAAATCCCCTTAATCTGTTTGTTATTTGTCTCCACCTATTCAGAAGTTTGTAGATGGTAGGGAGTCGCCACCTTAGTTATGGCATATTTCTTCATGAGCTTCTCAAAAAGCTTATTGCATAAATGAATTCCTCCATCACTTATAATTGTGAGAGGAACCCCGAACTTATTAAAAATATTTTCCTTCACAAATTTAACAATAGCATTAGCATCATTAATTCGGGTGGGTATTGCTTCTACCCATTTAGACAAGTAATCAACAGCATCAAGTATATATTCAAATCCACAAGATTTAGGAAACGGACCAATAAAACCAATACCCCAAACATCGAATAATTCAATAGTCAATTGGTTAGTTAGGGGCATTTCATTTCTTCTACTTATATTTCTAGTTCGTTCACATTTATCACATTTCAAGCAGAAGAAATGAGCATCGTTAAACAAGGTGGGCTAATACAAACTGCGTTGAAGAATTTTAGAAGTAGTTTTCTTCCCTCCAAAATGGTCTCCACAATGGAGTTCATGACAAAAGGTCAAGACACTTACCTACTTGACCTCTGGAATGCACCTCTGAATGATTTTATCCTTGCAAATCCAGTAGAGGTATGGATCATCCCAAAAGTAGTGTCTGCTTAAGTGAAGGAATCTTTTCCTTTCCTAAGAAGTCATGTTAGGTCTCAAAATGCCACATGCAAGATAATTCACATAGTCAACATACCAAGGCACTTTGCTCATAACAAATAATTGCTCATCAGCAAAGTTCTCAGCAATTGCATAATTCCTTTTTTTTTTAAGTTTCCAAGTTAGGATCTATTCTAGACAAATGATCCGTAACAACATTATCACTCCCTCTTTTTTCTTTTATCTTTTATTTCCACATCAAAATCTTGTAACAACAAAATCCATCTAATTAACCACAGTTTTGCATGCAATTTGGTCAAAAGATAGCTAAGAGTTGCTTGATGAGAATGGATTATGATTTTTGACCCTAACAAACAAGGTCTAAATTTTTCTAATGCAAAAAATCAGAACCAATAATTCTTTCTCAATGTTTATGTAATTTAGTTGGGCATCACTCAAAGTTAATATAGCATAATAAATCACACGCAAAGATTTATCAACTTTTTGGCCTAACATAGCTCCCACAATAAAATCATAAGCATCATGCATAATTTCAAAAGGTAAAGACCAATCAGGAGCCACAATAGTCGGTATAAAGATCAATTTTCTTTACAAACATTAAAGGCATTAACTCATTCCACATTAAAATCAAAATAGACATCTTTTGCTAACAGTTGGCATAAAGGACGACTTATCTTAGAAAAATCTTTGATAAACCTCTTATAAAATCCAGCATGTCCTAGAAAACTTCTACCTTGATAGAACTTGGTGGTGGAAGATTTTCTATAACACCAGTTTTAGCCTTATCAACCTCAATCCTCTTTTTGATACAACACAAACTAGGACTATTCCTTGTTTCACCATAAAATGACTCTTTTCCCAACTTAAAGTCAAGTTGCATTCAATACATCTTTCAAGTATACGAGTCAACTTATTTAGGAAATCATCAAAAGAGGTACCAAATATTGATAAATCATCCATAAATACCTTGATAAAGTCCTTGTCTGAGAAAATGGAAAACATACACCTTTGAAACGTAGCAAATGCATTATACTGCCCGAATGACATCCTCTTGAAAGTGAATGTACAAAATGGACAAGTGAATTTTGTCTTTGCTTGGTCCTCAGGAGCAATCGGTATCTAGTAATAACCTGAAAGACCATAAAAAACAATAAAATTCATGTCCAGAAAGTTTATCCAACATTTGGTTAATAAAAGGGAGAGGAAAATGGTCCTTTTCGGTCGTTGCATTTAGTTTCTTGTAATTAATACACATTCTCCATCCAACGGTGGTCTTAGTAAGTCCTAACTTATTGTTATCATTTCGAACAACAATAATGCCAGATTTTTTTAGAACCACATGCATTGGGTTCACCCCACTTACTATCCACAATTGGATAAATCACTCCCTCATCATGCAATGTCAAACTTCCTTCTTAACTACCCCCCACATATTAGGATTGAGTCTTCTTTGGGTCTCTCTCACTGATTTAGTCCCCTCTTCTAGGATAGTCCTATGCATGTACATGGTAATGTCACTCAAAGTTCATCCTATGGCCTTTTCAATCTTTCCATCTCCCTTACTCTTTCTATTTATAGTCTATTCCTAGGTATAGGGTTTCATACCCTCCACCTCTACAACTACCATGTACACATTAATGAAAAATGAAAAAAATGAAGGGGGTGTGTTTTAACACACCACTACCATAGAGCATATGCGCGAACATACTGTTGTACGTTCGAGTATAAACTCTATAGGAATGGCATGCTAGAGCATTCACATTATCCTAATTATGGCATCACATAATTCACAAGGTTTTCAAAAGATCAAACTTTCCCATTTCATCCATAAAAATAAACATACATTGTCATTACAAGTTTATAACTTATGTATACACATTCAAAACATGTGAGAGTTTCCAATTCCACACAAAGTGTGCTACATAAAATGGGATGCTAAACTCAAGTATCCTAACTAGACTATTCAATATCAGCTAACCAAACCTTTAAGCCATTTTGTCCCCAAAACATAGGTACTATACTTTTACTAAATTGCCTTAAAAGCTAGCTCTCCCTTGTACTTGAAAATCAACGTTGCAATTTTGATGAGTTTGAGAACTCAGTAAGTGAACCATCATCGATGTGCTCACTCATATCAGAACATAATAACAAGTAGAGAGTCCAATTCGTCAAGCATAATATGTAGTTTGGTAATTCGTACCACATCATATTCTTCATACATTTAGACAATTCAATAATTCACCTCAGTTCAATAAGGCGTGTTAATTCGATCATTTAATATGTAAGGGTGCATATGCAAATGTACATGTGACTCCACTTCATTTTTACTTTGTTGTGACCGAGCGCCTATTTACTGTCCCATATCTATTATGGATATTGAGCTCATTTCATTTACTATCCCGTACCAATTATGGATATCGAGCTCATTAATAACTGAGCCTGTGACTCTTTGTGCACATTCCTATACATTAAGCTCTGTTTAGACTGGTCACTCTCGTTACAACTCCTTTCTCTAATAATATGTATTCATGTGATGGAATGCATCATTTCATATAATATGCTATCAATAACTTCCATTCAAATTGCATAGTCACGTATCATATTAATTGGATTTGAGTCCGGCATTTAACATACAATTGAGAACACATTTCATATTACACATTCAATTTGAAAACACTTCCAATATAATCTCGAATATTAAACTCCTCAGAATAACAATGTCTAAAAAATCACAATCATATCAATAACAGTTCAATATTTGAAAGATAATCAAAAACAATTCAAACATAATGAGAAAACATCTAGGTTAATTCACAGTATGCTCCAGATAGCTATTGCCTTAACAATCTGGCAATGTCTGGATGTGGACGCTCAATTTGTGCTTCTATATCATGCAATACACACATATTTATACATTACTAACTTGTTTAATAAAATGAATATTCAATCATGCACATGTATTGGTGTCATATTCAATGCATGCTTAATTGACTATACTGGGTTCACTCATATTGATCATTTATACATCATAGCTTATGCACAACTTTGTGGCAATTAGATTTATGCCTTAATTAAGTTTGATTATTCTCAATTCATCAATCATGCATTCAACAATCCTTTTCTAGCATTACATATTCACATAATTTTCCTAATTCTCATTCAATCATACCTAATTTATTGTTTATATTCTTTTGATCACAATTGTATTCATAAGAACATCCTTATTTCATTAGCAACTCATAATTCCCAAATTTATATACATTGATATCAAACAATTCATTCCTTAAATTATAACATCAAATAATAACCTAAACTCATCAAATACTTAACCAATTGATTCAACATCAAATTAAGTTCATTTTAAGGCCCAATCAAGTCCAAATAGACCCATATATAGTACCTTATCCTTATATGATTCAACAAGAACACCAAACACAATCTTTTCACTTCAAAGCATTGCCCACGATCATGGGGTGCCTTTCCATGATCGTGGAAAGACAAAACAGAAGTTTTCTCTTGTCAAAGCATTGGCCACGATGGGTGAACAGAAAGTTCACCATTCATTTCCTTCAAATTTTTTCCAGATTATAATACCATCGTAATAGTCCATTGATTATACCTCAGTTATTCCTTAATTATACTTCATTTTCCTCATCAATTTCATCTCCAATTTCAATTTAAAATCATTCAATTGGCTGATCATAAACTAATATTTCATGCATTAAAAATCAAAATAGAAATATCATTGACTATTATATATGTAGTCCTAGTTCTTTCTCATTTCAAGAAAACTACACTAACAACTTTCTTTAACATAAATTCACCTTCATTATAATTTAAATCCCAACTAAAATCATCCATTAAGCAAACTCTAACCTATAGTTTCATACATCAAAGCAAAACCAATTCATCCATCAAATTCCAGCATCACTTATCATCAACCCTATGTAAATCCCATCTCAATTTAATCATCATGAATGCTATGCTAACATACATCATAATAGATCAATAAACCACTTACTTGTTTAGCTCAAAACCTCTTCAATGATCAAACTAACCTAGCCTTCCAGGCATACTAAAAGGGATTTTAGAAACAAGATGAAGATAGCAAAATTTTAAAATGACAAGCTACAAAATTTTAGAAAAAATTCAAGGTTATTAGGGTTATGGGTGTAGGTCGATGGTGAGATGAAAGAAGAAAGGAACATGTAACCAAAAACAAGAAAAAGATGGTCTTTCAAGTGTGGAAATCGTGGTGTGGGTGTGTGGCAAGGGTTTGGACACTTTTCCAAACACTTATCAAGTAAAGAGGCATGTTATATGCCTTCTACTCCAACCACCAAATGGCACTTAATATTTGGTCCATTTGTCACATAGTTACCTAAGCCATTTGTCACCCAATTATACCACCATTTGTCACTCATTTATCTAAGTCATTTGTCACCCTAGTACTAATGTCATATGTCACTATTTTATAAGCCTAGTCACCCTAAATTTCCATTTATCAATTTTTCTTGCCATTTAACATTTTTCCTAGGCTAGATGCACATATCACATCATCAATCTCCCACTTATAATAATAAGTTCCAATTTACTAATTATAGTCCATCAAACCAAAATTCAAGACGTAATCAATACACAATCATGCTATCACATCATAATTATTTAAAATCTTTCATACCTGAATAAGTCAATTGAGTGCATATACTATCTTTGCAATGTTTCTAAATCATGATTTATGTGTGTATGTGAATATTATGCATATAAATGAAATGCACCTTAAGAATTCTCTTATGATATGACTCAATCTAACAGCTAAATCCTTAAGTGTAGAAACATGTTATTACATGTGTAAGTCATGGTTGTGACTTACATATGCATGGTCGTGCAAGTAAGTCACGATCGTGACTTAACTTGCACAATTGTATAAGTGCAAGTCACGCTTGTGACTTAACTTAACCGTGAGATGGTCAAAATATGCAACTGTATAATGGCGGCCATTTTCATGCACACTTCTTCTTGTTTAATTTCATGCCACATTCACAAATTAATCCAGTTAATATTCATACAACATCCACACCAACTTCACTTGATTCATATCAAATTTGAATTAAATTGCAACCGATTTCAGAATATGAAAACAAGTAAAATCAAACAAAATTCAACACAATACAATCAACAATCTCCCAATTAGTAACTTATTCTTAAACTTTTAGTGTGCTACACTTATTAACTGTAATAGTAAATAACTTGGTGTTGATATTCCAATCTATTAAACAATCAACCAACATGGTTTTCAACCTTTTATTTATATATTATGCCTACATATAAATAAACCTACCATTTAAAAATATAAACAAAAATTAATTATAACATAATCAATAAATAAATGATAACAATATTAAAAAATAAAATTTATCTTAGTAATCGATTGCGTAAAGTCTAGGCGTTGTCAATGTAGTGTGATGTTATTGCCATGTAACCTTTCTTTTGATTAGCTATCCACATATCTAATGTGATAGTAAATTGTTTATCAATACCAAACAATTTCTTAAATATTTCTTTCTTGTGATCCTTGTATATCTGGAAAATTTCTCTTTTAAAGGTATTCCAAGTTAGGATCTTAAAATTCAGTTAAAATTAGGTGGCAAACATCCTAAATTTTTGCTACCGATTATAGAGAGTGTCTGTTCATTACCAATGAACATAATAACTAGTGAAAATTTTGATTTATTGATGTCATAATTTGTGATAGTCATTTCATTCTTCCCCCTCATTATGTTAGGTTTCAAAAATATTTGACCTCCTAATATGATTTTTCTTCTATTACATAAATTCATGTCTTTTCAAATAAGAGGTTCCATTTTTTAGACTCCCGATCAACATCTTATGATAATATTTACATTTGGTGTTTTCTATTCCATCTATTGATATAGTATTATTGAAGCGATTCCAATCATCACTTCTCAATGAACATGCTCCTTTTACATAAATTATCTCTTCAATTGGTAATGGATTAGAATTCTTCATTGATATAACGTTTGATACCAGATTAGAACTCTCCACTAAAGAAATATGCTCATCTATCTAAAACAATCAACATATACAGATATGTAAGTTATTCATGGACATTTACATATATACAAACACTTTAATAAACATTTAACATAAACGAAGATAATAAAGCATAACCTTTTCAAATTGACCAAACAACTCTAATTGAACCTAAGACATTCATATACATAAAAATAATTAGTTAAAAATCAAATATTAATATTTTTTGTAAATTTATAATATGTTTTTACATCTCATTTCCTCTATATAGGATGTCATGTTATAAACAACTTTTTATCCCAATTATCATACACGTTAATTTTCAAAGCCATATCAACTCATGCTTATTTTTTAAAATTTCTTAATTTTGCTTCTGTATGGTTTCTCTACACCACAATCACTAAGCTTTCTCCATTGGTTGCACAAGACTATAGTGGTCATTATTGACATTTTATTGCAAAATATCAATCTATTTGTTATTAAAAAAATATACAACAATACTTATATTCTAAAGCATATTCAGCAGTACTTTGACTTTAAAGCAAGAAAAGCATAATAGTAATTGCAACCTTAACATATTCTACAACTTTGATTCCAGGTATGCAAATTATGTTTCAAATTTTGTTAAAGCCACTCTTAGCAACTAGAGCATAATTTAATGAGTGAACCTTGTTCTCTAAAGAGAGTTAGATTGCCATAAATTAGAAATCATGGCCAATAACATGTGATTCATGATATATTTTCAGTGAAGATTACATCTTCACTGCATTATTGAACCTGATTATTGAAGAGTGGAATATAACAATAACTCAAAAGTGATTATTTGTCTACAAGAAAGGAAGATCAAGCTCCCTATTCACCCTTAACTAGATTTAGACAAGTGTTAGTGAGACTACTCTATAGTGGTGGTTTTAAAGAACATCATTCAATTACTCATTGATATGGTAAAATAATCCTAATCTTGTTTAATATCTCCCACTTCGAACATTCAATTCTAAGAGATGTTTATAGGGAAGTGAATATTAATGCCTACTTATGGCTCTGTATAGCCAATATTGCAATCCTAGTTGACTTTCATTTGTAATCCTCTTGAAGAACTTGCAATATTGTACTAAGGTGTTATATCCACGAACTTTCTTCCTAGATATAAACTCTTTTTGTTTTTCTTAATACAGATTGATTAACCTATTTTGTGATAGTCAATATTGTACTAACCACAAGTACACAATGTAGTTGTAACTAGTATTGACAAGTACGGGTTGATCCCACGAAGATGATGAATATTAGTAATTACCCTTCTCCTATTATCTAGCCTAAGGATTGACTTTAGATTTTTAATTAAAAGAAAGTAAAACTAAGCCAAGCAAAATAAAATAGGTAACAAAATAGAACAAAGAATTACGGAAGCACTTAGGAAAATATCAATATCGAGAATTAGTATCTGGGTTTCGAATCCTCATAAACCCTTAACAAATTAATCTTTTATTATGTAATTATTTTATTGATTTATTGGACCGTGGAGACTCTTATGGTACATTAGTAGCTGACCTTGAGTCTACTAATAACTAATCCTTAGGTTTCTAACCGAACAACTAAAGTTAAGTTTATAGGATTGGTTTACTGATTTGTGAATCCCTCTATTAAGCTTGACCCTGATCTAAAAGATTTATGTTATCCTAGCTGTTACAATCAACTCCTTCTAATTATAGTAGATCTATTTAAACCTAAGATTTATCTATCTCTATGTAAGATCCCGTTACCGATGTGAGGGACATATCGGTAATTTGGATGGATTGAGCAGTGAGTGCATTCATAATTGAATTGCACGTATAGTTTGCCTCTGCATCAG